>QAXK01003443.1:0-16422 GCA_004335735.1 Chlorella sp. KRBP | reverse complement strand
AGGGCGCGACGCAAGTTGCACGACTGCATGCTCTGGCCTGGGCTAGTGCCTAATCTTTCTCGCTGCTGATCCGTGCTGCCTTGGTCACCGCGGCTGAGGCGCGCCGTTTGCAAGCGCACACGCACACCCCTGTCCCGCGTGACCCTCACTTTGGACAGCGGCTCCTCCTCTTTGCCAATCCTGTCAACCCTTACACAAGCAGCCCTCTTTCCCGCCCTAAGAAGGACTCTGCAGGTGCAAACGCCCCGCCCTGCCCCCTTCTTCCCAGCGCACCTCGGAGAGCGGCTCCTCCTTGCCGATCCTGTCCACCTCCCCAATGATGACCTTGGCGCCGGGCGGCACCGTGATGCCAAAGAGCTCGGCGAGCTTCTTGACAGACTGGCCCACAATGTTGGCGTTGAGCCGCCCGTCAATGATCACCTTGGCGCGCACCTGCGGGAGACGCAGGCGGGGGGGCACGAGTGTGCAGGTTTGGGTGTGGGTGTGTGGGTGCGTGAATGTGTGGGTGCCTGGGTCAGCAGGTCGGTGTGCGCTTGGGTGTGCGGTTGGGACGCAACGTGTTGAGGCGTGTGGGATGCTGTTCAGACCACTGTGAGGTGAGGTGAGGTTGAGGTGAGGCAGATCAGGATGTGCAGTCGTGCTCACCTTGACCTTGTCCTCCTCAGTCAGGAAATACGCCCCGCGGCGAATGAACTCCTGCTTGACCTGGTCGTACACCTGCACGCCACGCACACATAGCCGCCGCACCGCAACCACCACAACTGTCGGCTGTTTGCGGGTCATGGCTGTTCTGCCAAGGGACTGCTAATGGCCACGCAGGACGCACAAAGCACACCGGGCACTGCACAAATGCCACGCGCCCCTGTGATCCCCACTGCAAGAGGTCAACACCGCACCTTGTCCACCACCACCACGCTCTGCTCCGAGGCGCAAATGACTCCGTTGTCAAAGGTCTTGGAGAGGATGACGCTGCTGACGGCCATCTGCACGTTGGCCGTGTCGTCAATGACTGCCGGCGTGTTGCCAGCGCCCACACCCACCGAGGGGTGGCCCGACGAGTAGGCGGCGCGCACCATGGCGGGGCCACCGGTGGCGAGGATGAGGGACACCTGCACCACACCATGACCAGGTGACCAGGCCAGAGTGAGCGCGTGCCATCACTTCATTCAACGGACGTGGCCTTACTCTGGAGCAGGAGGAGGCGTGCATACACTACACTGAAGCGTGCAGGTGGCCACCTGTGCTCACTCACCTCGGGCGCCTGCATGAGCGCCTGGCTGACGGGCAGCGAGGGCGTCTCGATGAAGGAGATGATGTCTGGCGGCGCGCCGGCCGCCACCGCCGCGTCGCGCACGATGCGGGCAGCCTCGATGGTGCTCTTGGCGGCGCGCGGGTGCGGGCAGAGGATGAGCGAGTTGCGCGTCTTGAGCGCCAACAGTGACTTGAAGATGGCGGTGGAGGTGGGGTTGGTGGTGGGCACGATGCCTGCACGTTGTGTGTTATGGGTGGTGCGCGCCGTGACAGCATTGTGAGGGTGAGCCGTGGCGGCACCACGAGGGTGAACATGTGCGCGTGCACGCTGCCGACAGGGCGCCAAGCAGCAGTAGAGATTGGGGGGCATTTGCCCTGTCAGCGAGGGCCAGCGTGCTTGCACTCACCGGCAATGACGCCAATGGGCTCAGCCACCTTGTAGAGACCTCCCGCCACGTCCTCCTCAATGATACCGCACGTCTTCTCGTGCTTGTACTTGTTGTAGATGAACTCGGAGGCAAAGTGGTTCTTGATCACCTGCAGTATATTGTAATGCCATGGCAGAGGGTGAGGGGAGGCCAACATGTGTGGCCGTCGCGTCACTTTGGAAGGGGCAAAAGTGTGAGTGAGAGGCGCACCTTGTCCTCGACTACACCCATGCGCGTCTCCTCCACAGCCATCTTGGCCAAAGGCAGGCGCGCCTGGTTGGCAGCCAGTGCCGCAGCCTTGAAAATCGCGTCCACCTACGCACACGCACGCACGCCGCATGGAGGCGTGGCCACCTTGTTCACCTCACATCACGCGCTGATTACGCGGAAGTCGAGCGGCTTGCAGCAGTAGCAGGGAAAGCAAACACAGCACGCACCTGCTCCTGGGTGTAGGTGGAGTAGGCCAGCTGCGCCGCCTGGCTGCGCGTCAGGATGGACTTGAGGTTGGTGAGCTGCTCGTCGGGCACGGGGTCACGGACCTTGCCGGCGGCCACCACGCCCTTGGGCGCCTCGACGATGTTGCCCTGGGCCACGCCCTGCAACATTAGGAGGTGAAGAGGGAAGGTGGACTGTGTTCCCTGTTGTTCCCTCGATCTCGATCAATCGGTACGGCACATCTCGCCGGGGAAGCGAGATGGGGGTCAAGCAACGCCGCTCACCGTCGCGATGGGCGTGGATGCTGGCGCCGCAGCGCCTGCGGGCGCCGCCTCGCATCGCACGCTGGCGATGGCGCGCTGGGGCCGGGTGGGGCGAAGAGGGGCCAGAGGCGCGCCTGCGCCACGGGCCTTGGCCTGCGGCTTGGCGGCCAGCTTGTTCGCGTTGAGAATCTGCATCCTTCCTGTGGTGGTCCTGAGGACCTGCGCAGGGCAGGCGATCCACGCGAACGCTCGGCACATTCGTTCCGGAACTTTGCTTGTCGACCCCACAGTGCCCCCACTCCCCGGTCGATGGCGGCGCGCTGTGGACTGAGAGCGATGCTGGTGCCTCTCCCTGCGTGCTGATGGGCTGCGCTTGCGCCGACAGAGAGGAGGCGAGGCGACGAGACGCCGAGACCTCGAACGCTCACACAAGCGCGCAGCGCGAGGAAGGAGGAGGACGCAGCGCGGCGCGACGTCCCACTGGCGATGAAGAAGCGCTGCTGGCCCAATGTGCGCCGATACTCACTTGAGAAGGGCGACTTCGAGGGGAGGTAGACTTCTCCGAGAGGAGGGGTGCTCTGAGCTGCTGCTGCTGATGGGCAGCTCGCTGTGTGTATGTGTGTGTGTGTGGCACTATGTGCCAAAGAATTAGAGCTTGTGGAGTTCGAGAGCTCGCGGGCGGCCTTTTGTGGCCCCCCAAGCGCCGACACGAACCAATGACCATCATCGCATCAGGAGCCAGCCGGCAGGAGCCACTACTGTGGGCTGTGACAAGCCCCGAATGCGCCGGCAAGTGAGCTGGTGGCGGCCCTGGCGGACCACCCACGGACAGTCAACATGATGCGGGCGGGACCACTGCGCCCTCCGCACACATTCACTGGCACACAGCATGGCCTGCTGAACACACACTGCCACCGTGCACAGTGCTGCACGGCCTCCACTCTGGCCGCACGGACTCCACCTCTTCGCAGCCCACCTCCAGCCATCGCAGCGCCGCAGGAGCCCCACGAGGTACAATCCCCTGCTGCCTACCATGCTCTAGCTCGTCTGCACCTCGAGCCTCGAGCTTCGATCGAGGCAGCAGCTTCGGTCAGCGGCTCACGCCCGCCCCAAACTCCGCAGGGCTTCCTTGCGGGGAGGGCGTGAGAGAGCAGCTGGAAGGATCCGTTGCGTCGCCAAGCGCAGGTACGCGTGTTTGCAGTGCGCCTGGTGGGCCGCACACACCCGCTTGTGCGTTCGACATGCCGCTCAACGCCACATGCTGCTCATCTGCAGGGGCAAATGGCATCAGCAGATGTGGAAATGGAGTGCGACGGCTCCATCTGCGCCTTGATGGGTGCACCTCTGCCTGACGCACACCACCCGCCCCACCCGCTCAAGACCGCGGCGGCCTCCAGCACAGAGGCCTCAGAGGGTGGCAGCAACACCTTGACCTGGCACACCGAATCGGGCAGCCGCAGAGCCACCAACTGCAGCACCGCGCTCGCCGCGACCCCAGTGGCTCAGGCGCCCGACTACCGCACCCCAGCCACAGCGAGCAGCAGCGGTGGCAGCAGCACCAGCGACAGCAGCACCAGCAGCTGCTTCGCCCTCGGGCCAGAGGCAGCAGCAGCCAACTCGTGGCTGCCCATCCCCAACCTCCAGGTGGCAGGCATACACTCCCGCCTCGCTGACCCTCCCGACTGCCAGCCTCAGCCTCCTTCAGACCTGCAGCACAGCGCTGCCCTAACCACCATCAAGGGAGCCACGCGTTCAGCCTGCAGCACGCCTGGCAGTCGCCTGCCCACCCTCGCCGCCGCCGCCGCACCCCCGACTGCCTGCAAGGCCCCCACACCCAACGCCGCAGCCAACACCCAGCAGGCGGCCGTCCACACCTCCAAGGTGCTGCCGCTGCACCGCCTGTCGCTCCCTCCCTCGGTCACGCTGAGCCAGCTCACCACACCTGCACCCTCCCGCCTCCCAGGCGTCCCCCCGTGCTGCCCACCCTCCGCCACAATGGCCAACACATTCCTCGACCAGGAGGACAGCAGGAGCAGCAGGGGCGCGCTGTCCACGGTCGCCAGCGGCGCCTTTTACACCTGCGACAGTGGCAGCACCACCACCAGCGCTAGCGCCGCCAGCACTTGCGGCGGCGGCAGGCCCTCTCAGGCCAGGTGGGGCGTGCAGGCGCCGGCTGCACACGCCGCCTCTGCCGCCGTGCGGGAGCGCGCCAGGGCGTACGCAGAGCACCTCAGGAGCGCCCCGCCGCCGCCGTCTCGCCGCAACAACGCCAACGCCATGACGACCAAGCCGCACACGGGTGTCACCCCTACCAAGGTGCACCTGGTGCACCTACCCATCAGCCCCTCCCCAGCCGCGGCCACACCTGGTGGTGTGGAGGCGGCCGCTGTCTCCCTGCGGGCCTCCTTGCAGCAACGCACCACCACCACCACCACCACCACCACCACCACCATTGTGGCGGCAAGCCGGGAGAGCCACAACGGGAGCAGCACGGCGCTGATGCGGAGGCTGCACAGCACCCACGCCCTAGAGGGTGACCACATGGCCGACCTGAGCCGCCAAAGCTGGCCCAGGTCGCCCTCACGAGCGGCCGCAGCAGCAGCAGCGGCGGCAGCGGCGGCGCGGCCAGATGCACTGCTGGGTGGTTCCGACGCGGCGCTGAGCCCTAGGTCCATGCTGCAAGCCGCCGCCAGGGCGGCCACCGTCAGCGCAGCCGGCGGGCGCAACGCGGCACCACGTCCCCGGTGGTCCGTCACCGCCATCAGCGGCGGCGGCACCTGCGCGGCAGACAGCGGAGGGGAGATGGTGGGAGCAGCGGACGGGACGGTGGGTGCGCTGCGCCGGACCTTCTCCAACGGAATTGCGCTGCCCTCCACCATGTCTCCTGCGTCCGCACCAAACTCCCGCGTGACGCACCAGCCGCACGGCGGTGCCGGCTGTACAGAGTGCGCCATTCAGCCGCAGCCACCGCCGCACGCCGTGCCGTCGCCCATGGGCAGAATGCAGCTGCGGGCCAGGCTGCCTCCACCGCCACCCCTGCGCCTTGGTGACCACCGCTACCAAGAGCAAAGTGACACGCCCAGCGTAGGTGACCCCACGCCGCCTGCACGTCCAGCCGCACAACAACCAGCTGCAGTGCATGCTAGCAACGCCCGCGGCGCCGCTTCCACGCCCCAGCGCCTGGTTGTGTCTCCGGGCCAGGCAATGGTGGCTGCGGCGCACCAAGGTGAAGTCCTCATCAGCATGGACATGGGATCAGCCCTAAGGGCACATGACGTGGAGGGCATGCCGGTGTTTGCCCAGGACAGGGGCACAGCCATGAGGGCACAGGGCACGGAGGGCGACGAAGCGACAGCGTTGGCTGGCGGCCAGGGGAGTGGCAGCAGGCGGGAGGCCACTACTGAACAGCAGCAGCAGCAGCAGCTCACCATGACGCCTCGGCAGCGGGTACTGCACTCGCAGCTGCTGAACAAGGACAGCACCGTGCGCAACCTGAGCGCAGTGCTGGCTAGGACAGTGGCGGAGCTGGCGCACTCTCAGGTGTGTGGGAGGGGGGGCTTGCGTTGCTCTCAAAATGCTGGCTCTGACCTGTCTGGTGCCTTTGGACAGCAGGAGCGGCTGTCCGTTGCAGTCTGCCCCCCCATGGTGTGCCTTGCCGTTTGCCCCCATGGTGTGCCAAACGCGTGCCTGTGCGGGCCTCCTCTCACGCTGGTATGGTTGCCGCAGGTGGTGTCGTTGGCCCAGGAGGACCTTGTGCTCATGGTGCAGGGCCTGCAGGCCCAGGTGGAGCACTACCAAGAGCGTCTGGCTGCACAGGAGCGGGAGCATCAGGCGCAGGTGGCGCACTACCAGCAGCACATCGCTGCACAGGATCGGGAGCATCAGGCGCAGGTGGCGCTGTACAAGGAGCGTGCAGCTGCACAGGAGCAGGAGCTGGAGCAACGGGACGGGCAGCTGGCAGCACAGCAGCAGGCGGCGCAGGTGAGGGCAGGCTTACTTGACCCAAGTATGGCGTGGTGGGTCGTGCGGTGGATCGACTGGGAACGCTCAGAAGGGCGAGGAGACACACCATGCGCATGCACACGCGTGGTCCTGTACTCATCCTTCTGCTCCCCAACCGTGTGCAGGTGGCGGAGGAGCGAGCAGTGGCCGCCGAGACGTCCGAGGCTCTGGCCCGAGTGGAGCTTCTCTCCACATTCCAGTCTCTCAACACCTCCGAGGCGGCCGCCGTGCAGCTCGCCTGCCTGACCGAGGCGGTGGAGGAGCAAGCCAGCCATGTGCACGGGGAGTGCGTGGTGGCGTTGGATGCGTGCCGGCGGCGTGTGGACGAGATGGAAGGCGAGCTGGGCGCGGCTGTCGCTGAGGCGCAGGAGGCGCGCGCGCTGGCGGAGGCTCAGCGGTGGCGTGCCGAGGCAGCTGAGGCTCAGCTTCGCGATGCCCTCGCCGACGCAGACCTGCAGCGGCAGCTGCTGCGGGAGTCCGAGGCCACGTCGGAGGAGCAGCGCGCCCGGCAGGCGGAGGAGCAGCGTCGGCGCATCAGGGCGCAGCTGGAGGAGGAGGCGGCGCAGACGCTGCAGATGGAGCGCCAGCGCATGCGCGCCTTGGAGGCGGAGGTGTCAGGGCTGCGGCAGCGGGAGCAGGAGCGGCTGGCGGTGGCGGTTCAGCTCGAGGGAGCCATGGCCGTGCACGCGCGCGTGATCGACCACCTGGCGTCTTCGCTGTCCCCTGCGCCTCACCAAATGCTTGCTGGGCATGTGGTTACGGCGCACGCGTGGGCCGGGGGGCCGCGTGCGGCGGACCCGCACGCTGCGGAGCGAAGGGACCTGCTCGCGGTGGCGGCGTGCGCAACGACCGCTGAGCCGGAGCACCACGCGGACCACTCCAGCGTGGCGGCGGTGATTGGCGCTGCAGCACTGCCGACGACGTGCACGCTGGTCGCGGCGCTCAGGTGCGTGTTCCTGCGCTTGGAGGCCTCGTCCGCCTCAGCACGACGCTGTTGTCTAGCCGGCTGTGAGCGGGTTAGGATGCGGCGGCCCCTCTCTCCACACACGTGCCCATTCTGCCCATACGTGTGCTTGCGTGTGTGCAGGGTGCCGGTGTGGCAGCGGCAGTGCCACGTGGTGGTGCGCTTCGAGGTGCTGCTAGCAGTCGGTGCTTTTCTCACCGCCCTTTTGGCCTGGCTCCTGCCCAGGGGATGTCTCTGCGTGCGCCCCAACCGCCCGCCTCACACGGTACCCCTGGCGGCGGGGGAGTGGAACGGCTCAAGCAGGGAGGGCGACGCAATGGGCCGCAGCGCGGCAGGACCTGGGGCTACGACAACAAGCAGGGGAGCGGCGGCCTCGCGCTTGCGCCGCATGGTGCTGCAGAGTGGCGTTCGGGGTTATTAGTAGTAAGATGGTTACATAGCAGAGGGCAATATGTTTCGTGCAGGGTGTGCTCGTACAGTGATTTTTTACGCTTGGTGCGGGGGGCGTGCTGCTGGGGGGAGTTGCTGCTGTTGCTGCTGTTGCGAGGCGCGTCATGGATGTGTTTGCTAGTGCACACGCGCGTAGTGCTGCAGCTGCTAGGGGGGCGCGTTGTCAAGCTACGGGCTAGTGTGCGAGCTGCTGCTGCTGCTACTAGGGCGCGCTGGTTGGCGGCCCGGGCGCGTTGTCAAGCTACGGGCTAGTGTGCGACCTGCTGCTGCTGCTGCTACTAGGGCGCGCTGGTTGGCGGCCCGGGCGCGTTGTCAAGCTAGGGATGTGACAGGAGTAGATGTTGCAGCGGCTGTCGCCTCACTGGGCGCAGAGCAGGTGCATGGGCTGCTGTGCGGACAGTTTACCCAGGCCTGCGGCGTGAAACAGCAGGGTCGTGACTGAAGCGCAGCCACATGACATAACGCGCAGGCACGTGCTCTCACGCCGCCTGGCCCACGGCACCTGGCCACATAGCAGCTTCCTGCCGCCTGGTCCTCTCTACCACCTCCTCTTTCTCCATGCATCAGTGCGAACTGCTGGGGGTGGCAGCGTTCCTGTCTCGTGTATCTCTAGCTCCTTGGTCTGACGTGGTCTTCTATTCCTTTGCGTGTGCTGCACCTCCCTGGGCGGCAGCCCTGGTGGTGCCTGGTAGTGATTTACGTCCACAACTATCCACTCTGCCTCCCCACTCAATCAGGCAGAGCTTACAGAGCACATCTTCCTCCCTCGCGCGAGCTGCATCTCCTCCTAGCAACGCATGGGTGCCGCTGACATCAATGCCTAGGCCACGAACGCACGCTGGAAAATTTGTCGCGTGCTGCTCACCTGAAAAGCGCCGCACGCGCCCCGTGTATGCTAGTAAGTAACCGTGTGGCTTTATGTTTGTCGTGTTACGTGCAGTCAGTATGCTCCTGGGCGTGGTATGCTCCTATCCTTTCATGTCACATCAATGCGGTTGCAGGCGTGCTTTGGGCGGGGCACCTGTGCACACAAAGGCGCGTGTTGTTGGCCGGCGTGGCAAGTTGCTGGTGGGTGGCTCTCGCTCTTTGTAACCTCCCGCTCTTGCATGTGAAGCTGCTGTGGCCTACGTTGTCTTCCCTTGTCGAAGTGTGCACAAAGCTGTGGAGTCCTGTGCCATGCGGAGACACGAGTCACTTAACTTGCTTCCCAGGCGTTTGCTTGCTTCCAACGGAGTGCGTGTAACATCAGCGCACGTGTGATCACATGACATGCAACACAAGCGGTGAAGAGCTGGTGGCAAGGACAGCAAGCACAAGGGAAAATACGAGGCTCAGCGACTACTCACGTGTTCGCACTCAAGGCGATACTTCTATGCGCTATGGTCCTGCTGCAACAGGTCTAGCTTACACATGCCTCATACCACAACTTGCCAAGGACAACGTGCCACTTTCGATCATGGGAAAAGTCGCCAGTCAGCAGTCTGCACACCGTCACACAGCTCTTACTCTAGACGCCTTGAAAGCATCGGTTCCCGCACACAGCTCCTGCTCATAGTAAGCTGCTCTTGTCAGTCAGCCTCCATCACCTTTCTTTGTTCCATCACAACGCACCCTCGCCAAGTGGCCTCACACTCCTCGTGTCTGCCTCCAAGGCTCATGTTGGTTCAAGTGCACATGCTGGCTACTAGTAGTGCTCAGGTGCTCATGTTCAGGCAAAGCACACATCCACATTGTGCCGCTACCGCGCTCATGCTCACAGCTTCAACGGCCCTGCGCCCACTTGCTGTCCCACGTGCTCAGCAACACGTCCATGGCCACAGGCCTGCCTGCCTTGCCCACCTCACTCCTGCCCCTGAACCACCACCCCAACGCCTTGCCAGCGGGAGCCTCCTGCCGCCCACGCTTGGCGGCATCAGCAGGTGCTGCTGCCACTGCCACGGACACTGTAGTCTTGCCAGTGGCCAGCTCCGCCGTGCCGCCCAGCTCCAAGCAGGCCTGGGTGGCAAAGTCGCGGCTACTGGCGGCCCTTGACACCTCCTTGGCTGCGCCACCAGCAGCAGCACCCACCTCTGCAAGCGGCTCCACACCCGCGCCCTCTGGCTCACCGCCCACGCCCACACCAGCGGTGGCGGTCGCAGCAGCGCTGGTCACGGCAGGCGCCGCCAACGCAAAGGTGCTGCCGTGAGGGGCGGCAAGGTACCGCTGGTGCAGGTCAGCCGTCATCATGCTTGCCGCGGCAATAGCCACGGCAGCCACGGCAGCGGACGTGGTGGTAGCGGCACCAGCATTTGCGCCGGCCTGACCCTCGCCGCCACTGCCAGTAGCACCAGCACCTGGGTACGCCTGTGCCTGTGGCTCCACGACTACGGCGTGCACTGCCAGTGGTCTTCTGGCGGGTGCGCCGCCGCGGGTGCGGATGCCGCAGCCGTGGCCATGGTTCGTGAGCTCCTCCACAAACATCCCCATGTCATCCTCCTCATCGGTCGGTCCCATGCGGCCACTGCAGCCGCCCCAGCCGCCCAGCCTCTCCTCCTCCTCCTCCTCCTCCTCCTCCTCCTCCTGCTGCTGCTGCGCCGCCGACACCACGTCGTGCGGGCAGCTGCGCACCATGAGGCGGCTGCTGGCAATGCTGCTACGTGGCGCCAACGCGCTGGGGCTCCTGCATGCGCTTCCGTCCGCCCCTGCCCCGCCCTCACCGCCCAGGTGGTTAGGGTCCAGGCTAGGGCTGGCGTGCATGGCAGTACGCAGCTCACCAAGCTCCTGCTGCATGCCCACTAGCGCCGCACGCACGTGCTCTAGCAGCACCTCCTCTTCCCCACTACCGCCACTGGCACTGCCGGATGCAGGGCCACGTGCGTGCACCTCGCCACCCGCCCCCGCGCCCCCAAACAGTAGCGACTGCAGCAACTGCTCCGCCGTGACAGTCGCCACGCTCCGCTCCTGCATGTCAGTTGCTGCAGGGCCGTTGCCTGCAGAGGCGCCTGGCTGCGGCATCGCCAGGTCAGCTGCCCTGGTTTCGGCCAGCTGGCGGATGAGCGTCTCGAGCGCGTCCAGCCTGGCGAGCACCTCACCATTGTCAAGCCCCATGGCCAGCAGAGCAGCATCAGCTGCGTGGCCACCCGCCGTGCGAGGCGAGGCCTGGGACAGGGAGGTGGAGCGGCCCACTGGCTGGCGGCCACTTTCCCTGTGGGGCGACGTCTTGGCGGCAGCTGCTGTGCGGGCGGCGGTGCTGCCGTTGTGGTGTGCCGGTGGCAGAGGGCCCGTGCCGCGCCCAGTGAGGGTGAGCCAGTAGGCCAAGGCGCGCGCGCGCTTGCTCACTGCCGCCGCCGCTGCTGCCGTCACGTGGTCATGGTGCTGGCCAGCAGCAGCGCCAAACGACGGCCTGCTGGACAGAGCGTCGTGATGGCCGCTGCCGCCAGCGCTGCTGTCCAGCATGCAGCCCTGCTTGCTGTGGCTGCGGCTCAGCGGCCGTGGGCTGTGGCTGTGGCTGTCCCCAAGGCTGCTCTTGCTGTGGCTGCGACTCAGCGGCTGGGCGCTGCCGCCGTTGAGGTCCAGCAGGTGGTGCTTGCTGCTGCTGCGGCCCAGCGGCTTGCCGGCAGCGGTGGCAGCTTGGTGCGCGCTGTGCACGTGGCCATGGGCGTTGGCAGGGCCTCCAGGCGCGGCAGTGCTGGGGCTGGCGCTGCAGCTACCTTGTGCCCTGGCCCCCAACACATCGGGCAGGCCGGAGCTGTTGCTACGCGTCACCTTGCTGGCGGCGTGAGGCGTGCGGGGCGAGGTGGCGCTGCTGGCGCTGGCGCGCTGCATGCCCTTGATGGCAGCAACGGCGGCGGCGGCGGCGGTGGTGGCGGCAGCGGTGGGCGACGTGGAGGGCGAGGGGCACGAGGGGTGGGGCACGAGGAAGTGCTGCCCACTGGCCGGGGTGGAGGGGGCGAAGTCCTCCTGGTGTGGGGCGCTGCTCCGGGTGCTGAGGGCGCTGCTGGTGGTGCGCAGCTGCTTGTGGCTGGCCAGGAGGGCCGCCACATCCTCGGGGGGAAGCGGCAGGGCCACGCAGTTGAGCTGCATGTGCTGCTGCATCTGCTGCTGCTGTGCCGCGTCCATGGCCTGCGTGGAATGCCGAGCACGCACTGCTCCAACGGGCAGTCCCCTCTGCCGCCTCTGCGAGCGCACGGCAGTCAAGTCAACATCAGCGAGGAGAGGAAGCCAAGTCCTGCAACGCTGCGAGGATTGCTGCACTCCGCTCTGCTCGCGCCCGCTGCTGGCGAACGCGTGTTCACCACGGACGTGCGCTCTCACCAGGAGAATCGCGCGCGGGACTCGCTGCGCTGCTGTGTGACTCGCTCTTTGTGTTTACTCTGCTCTGCTCTCCTTGGGCTGCTCGTTCGTGCGCTGCCGACGGTTTGGGTGTCTGGTACCGAGTGTACAGCCGGCGAGATCCATCCGTGCCAGATCACCACTTGCACCATCAACACATCCCTGATCAGTGCTTGTACACGCCGGCGAGCAGCCACCTCACGCCCAGGCCCCCTATGCAGCACAGCGCCTGGAACAGCAGGATGCGCACGCAGAGCGCGTTCTCGCCGCACAGCCCCAGCACCTGCAGCGTGAGGTTGACCAGGTTCCAGTCGGGCTGGTCCTTGGGCCGCAGCAGGCCCGTCTTGGGGTCAAACACTGGCAGGCGGTGCCGCGGGCACGGCACGATCTTGAACAGCTGCGGCAGCGAGCGAGCAAGCAACACAGGGAGGTGCGGAGGCTGGTTCATGCTCTCGTATACAGTGGCAACACCACAACCTGCTCGCCAGTCACCTCGTAGAGTGGTGCAGCCTACCTCTTGCTCTTCTGTTTCTGCACGCTCTTGGCCCACTTTGCCTCCCCTGATGGCCTGGGTCGCTGTGCACGCTGCTCTCATTCTCTCGGTGTTCATGTTCCTGCAGACGGTCCTCTCCCTCTCTCTCTCACCTGGGGCAACAACTAGGCTGCTTCCCCTGCACGGCCTTGACCCACTCCTCACGTCACCTCACCTCACCTCCCAATCCTCCCAATCCTCACCTGGGGCAGGGAGTAGACAAAGTTGAAGATTTGCGGGATGAGGAACAGCAGCAGCGTCTCGGAAAAGTGCCCGAGGATGCCGGCCACAGCGATGGCCATGCCGGCGAAATAGGTGAACGTGTCGCCGACAAAGACGCGTGACGGGTACCTGCACACCACGCCATACCAACACCACACCGTCATGCTCATCACACAAGTCGCCTGAGGCGGACACTTCCTGCCACCCACGCCCATCCACCCACGCCACCCACCCGGCCACCCACCCAACCACTTGCCCACGCCCAGCCCTTTGCTGTGCCGCTGTCCAAGTGCCCCACCCAGGTGCCCCACCCTGCTGTCCCTGTCTTCCCAACACACCCCGCCCACCAGTAGCTCACCAGTTGAATGTCAGCAGCCCCAGCGTGACCCCGGCCAGTGGCCCCATGAGGTAAGCGCTGAAGAGGTGGCCGTCCCTGACCGCCTGGCTGCTGCCCGCCGCGTAGCCCGCCACCGACGCAAGGTTGAGCGTCAGCACGGCGCACGCCACGATAAAGGTCTGGCCCGCCTCTAGCCCGTTGACGCCCGCAAGGATGTTGATGCTGTTGGTGCAGAAGATGACGAGCAGCACCATGTACACCTGCAGGGTGGCGCGCTCAAGGCACACGCAATATGATCAGCCTGGTAGATGGGCCCCTGAGACGCCCAAACAGATGCAAATATCGACACACACACACACACACACACACACACACAAAGGTGAGTGCGCTTTGCTGTTCTGTGCTGTGCTGCGCGGCGCGGGCTGGCACCTCTTAAGACCAGGGCGCACACCACACTGCCTGCAAGGCCTGCGGTCGTGTGGGTGGTGCTGCTGCCCAGGAGTGGAGCACCCTGTGGCCTTTCACCAGCACCCTCTCCCGCGCACTCACTCTGCTTGCTGCTGCTGCCGCGCTCCCATTCGACCCACACGCCTACCATCCTGTTGCCGTAACTGGCTCCACCAGATGTAAAGCTCGACCCGCACGCCTCCTCGCTAAGCGGCCAGAACCGCGTCCCCATGGACGGCGATGCGCACGGCGCGCTCCCGCTCCTCACCTTGTACAGCACGCCCAGCTCCAGGAAGGAGGGCAGGTGCAGCAGCGCCTGCAGCGGCTTGGGCACGGCAATGCCCGTGCCCCCGCTGTACGCCGCCAGCAGCGGCAGCGCGGCGAAGAGCGGCAGCAGGATCTTGACGCGCCACCGGATGTCCAGCACGTCGTCCGCAAAGCCCAGGAAGAGCATGAAGCCAATGGTGGCTAGCGCTGCGTTGTAGTCCACCAGCCAGGCGTCTGCAATGACGTCCCGTTCCGGCGCCGGACCCTTGAAGCCACCCCGCACCCAGCTGACCAGCCCGCCAATGTCATAGTAGTGCAGCAGCTCGAAGCAAATGATGCAGAGCAGGAAGGCACAGCCCACCGCGAGGCCCGCTGCCTCCGGGATGGGCACGTCGCCTGCGGGCGTCCCCTTCTTGTTCAGGTCCTTGCCGCATATGCCGCGCGCCGCAGTCTTGCTGGTGACGGGCGGGATGAGGTAGCGCGTGAGGAAGAAGCCAAGCACGCTGACCAGCGCGCTCGCGGCGATGAGCTCGCGCGCCTTGACATCCGACACCTGGGTGAAGGCCAGCGCTGGGAGCGCCAGGCCGCCAAGCGCCAGCAGCAACAGCTGCAGGCTCCGCTGCATGGCGACAAACTCCTCCTCCTCCTCACGCTCCCTCAATCGCTGCTGTGCTCCTGGGCTTGAATTGATCGAGATCTTCAAGCTGCGTTTCTAAGGAGGGAGTGCACAACGCCGCAGCTGCACGAGCGCCGTGCTCTGGACTCCTTGGGGCTGTGGTGCTCTTGGCCATGCGTGACGTCCACTTCCACCAGACGGGCTTGCACGCGCATGCAGACGACGCAGGAGAAGAACAGCAGAGAAGGGGCCACGAACGCAACGAGAGGAACATGAAGAGTGAGTCCAAAATGAAAGCCGTCTTTTTGGGAGGGTACGCACGCGCGTGGCACGCTTTGTGCACCTCCCACAACAAGAAGGAACGAAGAGAAGAGCTTCATGCGTGCATTAGTGCTATTGACTTTCCGCTTCAAAGTCCTGCCACCACCACCACGTCATCACGAGGTACACATCGCGCCACACCAACCGCAGCTCACAGCGTGTCGGTCGCCGAGGGCCGCATCAGCTGCCTCTCCAGCTCCTGCAGCGACGCCGACACTGGCTCGTCATCACCCGCCTCCTGCGCCGCCGCCGCCCTTGATGCCGCCAGCGCCCCCGCCTTTGGCCCCACCGCCCTCCCCACCCCTGGCACAGCCCCTGGCACACCCCCTGGCAATGGCACCGCCAGACCTGCCACCCCCGCCGGTAGCCCCCCCTCTGGGATCACCAAATCCCCCTCATCCTCCACCAGACCCCCACCCACCTCCACGCCCCGCCCGCCAACACCACCACCGCTCCCGCGCTTCCCCCCCGCCGCGCCCCCAGGGCTCACACCATGGCTGCCAGGGCTTACCACCCCGGACGCCGCGCCGCCGCCACTGCCGCTGCCCCCGCCGTCGCGCGACGTGAGCATCATGTTGCTGCTGCCCACGTTGGTGTTGCTGCCAGGCGCACGCAGCCGGCTCAACCCCAGCGGTGTGCGGGTAAAGCTCGGCTGCCCCCTCAACAACCCCCCACCACCCCCACCCGCCACCGCACCAGACGACGACACAGGCGGCCGTAGCGGCGTAGCGCCGCCCACCAGCGCCGCAGCGCTCGCCGTCACGGACGCCGCCAGCGCCGCCGCCGCCGCCGCAAGCCCTAAACCACCGCCGCCGTGCATGGACTGGTCGGGGCTTACCAGGCTGCCGTTGCTGCGCGGCACGCTGCCGGGGTTGTTGTCGTGGGACATGCGCGCCAGGCTGAAGCTGAGCTGGTCCACGTCCGCCTGGCTCAGCGCCTGGGAACGCGGCGGCTCCCCCCCCGCCCCTCCCCCGCCTCCACCTGACGCCACGCTCATGCGCGAGTTGGGCACGGCACCGCCGTGATGCGCCGCGTCAGCAGCTGCGTTGCTCGAGGGCGGCAGCATGGTGATGGAGGGCGGGCCGAGGGGAGGGAGCCCCATGGGGTGAAGACCTAGCAGCGTACGTGCGAGGCCGCCTGTCGGCGGCACATGCGGCGCACCCATGGCGCCGCCGCCGCCAACACCAGCTCCAGCAGCGTGGTGGGCCGCCATGGCGGCGTTGCTGGCAGGGCTGCTGGCACCCCCCAGCGCCCCTGTGTTAGGGTTGGAGGATGGGATCTCCCCGCTCCACAGCCAGCTCAACGTCGCCAGCCCCACCGACTGCTGCGCCAGGTTGATGGAGGAGGGCAGCTGCTGAGAGCTGGGCAGCAGCATGTTGTTGCTGCTGGGGCCGGCAGACCCCAACAGCTCAGCCATGAAGCCGTCAGGGCTTTCGCCCATGACGATGCTGCGGGGCGCCTGCGCCGCCGCCGGTGCTACTCCCACCCCCACCCCCGCCCCCGCCGCCGCCGCCGCCGCAGTCGCTGCACCCCCGCCCACATCCCGCCCACCTGCTCCACCCGCCTGCACCTTGCG
>QAXK01003441.1:0-12097 GCA_004335735.1 Chlorella sp. KRBP | reverse complement strand
GCACTCACCTACATCAAGGTGGGTGCGTGTGTGCCGGCGTGCCTCCACCGACGCACAGGCTACAGGCTCTGCAACCTGTCTGTGCGCGCGCGTGCGCTGCTGCCCAGAGCCACAGCACACCGTGCAAGCATACGTCCTGTTCTTCCCACTGCCCTCCCTCCTTGCGTGTTGGCACCCAAGCGCACAAGCCCCTGCGTTGTGTGTGTGTTGCCCTGCCCCCCACATATCCCGTGATCCGCGTTGTGCAGGCGGTGATCAAGCTGAGGGACACCCCGCCTTGTGTGTGTTCCCACCCACCCACCCGCGTATCCAACCCACCTGTGCCCACACGCAGGCACACGAGGCGGTGATCAAGCTGAGGGACAACCTGAGGGCTGAGCAGCACGTGGTGCTCGAGTTTGCCATCGCCGTCTTCCGAGGAGTCTTCAAGTGCGTGGCTTGTGGTTGGCGTTGATGCACGTACATGTCGCAGTCAGACGAGTCCTGATTGTGCCTGGCTGACCTGATCACCTGCGGCTCCCCAGGGCATGTGAACACGCTGTGCAGTTTGCCACCAAGGCTGACCGTGCCCTGTTGCCGCTGCTCCTGCGTGTGCGTCCCCTCCAGGCCGCGCCAGATGGCGACGCTGCTTGTCAAGTGCTACCCCGCCGTGCCTGACGCCCTGGGCATCGCCAGCGCCCTGGCCTCTGAGCTGGGCGAGCCTGAGTCACCCTCGGCGCGCCAACTGGCACTGCAGCTGGGCGGATACCTGGGTGAGCCATGGATAGGAGCAGGGAGGGGCTAGGGTGGTGGTGGTGGGGGGGCATCGGGGACAGCCATGGGACAGAGAGCGCAGGGCAACGTTGGCGACGTTTGGTGTGCGGCCGTGTGAATCTGCAGCTGCTGAGTCGTCGTAAAAGGTTGCTGCTACCGCCCTGCTTGCGTGCTGTTGTGCAGACAACAACGGGGGCGCCACGCTGGGCACCAACTACATGACCCTCCACCCCAGCCTGATGGGTGCGGGTGGCGTGGCAGGGGGCCTGGACGGAGCGGCGGGACCCTCAGGAGCCGGGGCCAGCAGCGTTGCGGGGCTGCCCACGGGCGCCGGGGGCATGCTGCCTCCCAACGGGGGCGTGCCTGGGCTGCTGGGCGCTGTCGGCATGCCCGGTGGAGGCGTGATGGGGGCCAGCTCGAGCCAGCAAATGGGGGCGGGGGGCGGTGCGGGGGCCCAGGCAGGGCCGGGCGGGGACCAGTTTGCGCACTTCATGGCGCGGCCGGGCGGCCTGGGAGGCATGTACGCGCCGCAGTGAGGGCGAGGGCGGGCCTTGGTTAGTGTGGGTGGGAGCGGCGTGACGGTTGCGATTTGGACTGGCTGCCAGCACGCGCCGCCCATGGGGGGGAAGCACTGCACTTGCTGGCATGTGCACTGTGTGTGGTTCCTCGATCTGAGTTGGAAGACCCAGGGGTTCGTGGGCTCCGTGTGCGCTTCGTGTGTGCACGGGATCCCACATTGCTTTTCAAGCTCCAGTAAACAGAGACCACGCTGGACTGAGTGCGTGCGCCTGCTTGTTGTGGCAGAATCACGAACTGTCGCAAACTGTCAAATTTTGAAATGGGCTCCAAAAGAGGAGTCCGCCGCTCGCGCCTCATTGCCGACGACGATGAGCGCAAACCTGCCCCCGCACGCGCCCACACTCCTGCGCGCACCGTCGGCCTCACGCATCCTGCCGTCGGCGCGTCGCCACCCAGCCAGGAGGAGCATCGCCTGCAGCGCAGCTTCCACCACTGAGACGCCGCAAGGCGCACTGCCACAAGGCGCGCAGACGCGAAGAGCCAAACTGGCCGTCGTGCGCACCGGCGTCGTGCTGGAGTCTCTGGAGCAGCAGCACCAACAGGGAGAGCAGCAGCAAGGAGTGCTACCACACGTAGCTCTCAGGCGCCTCTTCCCGGATATCTACCGCAGCGCCACTGGTGAGGGGAGGGCCACATCGGTGCACGCGCCGTGTGCCGCCCTCCCAATCTCCCTCACTTCTGCATCCCAAGCACCTGCTTCTCACGCACTTGCGCTGCTCAGGCGCCAAGCGCGCTGTGCGGCGGGGCGAGGTGCATGTGGATGGGCGGGCCATCACCACCTCGACCGCGCTCCACGCCGGGCAGCGCGTGGACATCATGATGCGCCAGGCGGACAGCCCGCTCGCTGACCTTGACCTTGGGGATGACGGCACCAGCCTAGGCTCTCCATCAGGCCCAATGGGCAGGTTGAAGGTGCTGTTCGAGGACGATCACCTGGCGGTGGTGTACAAGCCGGCAGGTCTACCCTCCACTGGACCAGGTGGGGGATATGGGGTGCATTATGCCAGCAGCACGAGCAGGCCGTGCCGGAGTGACAATCAGATGTCCGCAGCGCCCACACTCAAGTCGACGTGCACCTCGTGGCGTGTCACGCGTGCAGGTGCGCAAACCGCAGCAGGCCAGGTGAAGCGGTGCCTCCAGCCGTCGACAGCGGTGGACGCCGGCATGCGGTACGCGCGACCCTGCCACCGCCTGGACGCCGCCACCTGCGGGCTACTGCTGTGCGCCAAGACGCGCACGGCCCTCACACGCCTCAGCCAGGCCTTCAGAGAGCACCAGGTGCAAAAGAGGTGAGCAGACCAAGAGGCCAACGTGACTGGCCAGCCTCCTGCTACTGCATCCATGCCACGCTGGCACTGGATGTCGCCATGCCCCAGCAGCACCACAGCGCCCTGGTGATGCATGTGTGCATGCAGGTACATAGCCGTGGTCAAGGGGCAAGTGGCGCAGCGCTCAGGCGTGATCGACTCCCCCGTGTCGGGCAAGCGCGCCGTCACCGAGTACGAAGTGATCCAGGTGCGCTTGGTGGTGAGGTGCGCAGGCCTCGTGCACCTGACGTGCGCTTGCTCCTGGGCTCAAGGCCCTCACGGTGCCTGCATGCCATGCTCCTGGCCCGTGTAGGAGACGCCTGGTTGGCCGTGGGACATGCTCACCACGCTCCACCTGCGGCCGCTGACGGGCAGGCAGCACCAGCTGAGGCGGCACTGTGCCGAGGTGCTCAGGTGTGGCATCCTGGGAGACCCCTACCACGCCGGACCCTACATGCGCCCCCCTGCCTCCTCTCCAGGCACATCTGTGCAGCAGGCTGAGGACGTCCTTCCAGCTTCAGGGGTGCAACTACTGCATGAGGACGAGGGAGGGGAGGAGGGAGAGGACGAGGAGGGGGAAGGGCAGGAGCACTTGGAGACAGATGTGGAGGATGTCGGGCAGGCGTCCCTTGGGCCCGGTGCCTTGGTCCCTGCCCTGCCACCAGGTTCGCATGCCGTTCCCGTGCCATTGCGCCCTTCGTTTGGTGGGGCTCGGCGAGCTGACGTGCTGGCGGACGGCCAGGTGACCACGCTATGCCTGTGTGCAGCCGAGCTCAGGTTTACGCACCCCGTGACTGAGCAGGAGGTCCACGTGCAGGTGGAGGAGCCTGAGCTGTTCGATGCTTACCGCCAATCATGCATCGCTGCCGCTGCTCAAGCTGCTGCTTGTGCTTCGCCGTTGAGTGCAAGGACGCCATGCCCGTGCGCCCCACACGCCGCGCCGCACCCACAGCACAGCTGGAACAAGAAGCGCTGCACCATCAAGGACAACAATGGTTGCAGAAGCAGCAGAGACTGAGTTTGAGGTGGTGCCGCAAGTCTGCGAGTCGATGAGCGAGGAGGAGGAGCAGCAGCAGGAGGAGGAGCAGCAGCAGGAGGACGAGCAGCAGCAGTCGGAGCAGCAGCAAGAGCAACAGCAGGAGGACGTGGCTGACGGCGATCCGGGGTGCAGGGACGGCAATGAGCGGCTGAACGGTGCGTCGTCCCCCAAGGCACCGGAAGGCACCGCAGCGAGCGCAGGCCACGCGAACGAAGACCCTGCGTGCGAGGACGCGCTCGCGTCGTGCAGTCGAGAGCCATCGCGTCCTGGAGGAGGAGGACCAGGAGGAGGAGGCGGAGCAGAGCTCGCGCGTCCAGGAGCCTCCGCCCACGCGCATGGTTGCGCTGCTGCTGTGCGTGGCGCTGGCGAGCGTCGCGTGCGTCGTGCAGAGCGCAGCGCAGACGTTCCAGCTGCGCCAGTCCCTTGCAGTCTCCCTGCAGGCGCAGAACCACGTTCTGTCCACGCTAGCAGTGCAACAGGCGCAGGCGCTGCAGGAGGTGCAGCAGTCCAGGGAGCAGACCTCACGCCTGCAGCAGTCGGTGGACGAGGTGCTGCTGCGCCTGCGGCAGGAGCACGTGCGGGAGAGGGCGGGCCGCACGCAGTGCTGCGCTCAGCAGCAGGACTGCGGCGGCAGGGGCATCAAGGAGGGGGGTGAGGACTGGAGCTCCAGCACTGTGGGGTGCGTGGCGCAGGTGGCCGAGCTGGCGACCCTCATCACCACGCTGCAGGTGCGCGCGCGTGTTTGGTTCACACTGTGTGTGGGGGGGGGTCAGCACGTCGTGCCGCAAGAGGTTGGGGGCGCTGGATGATTTGCATTGCTGGAGGATCGCTGTCGTCAGTCGTCGCCACACGCACCTGCCCACTTGTGCAGGAGCGCCAGGGCGTGCTGTCTGAGCGCCTGTGGCTCTGCCGCAGCGCCCTGCAGGACGCGCGCGACACCGACGCCTCACCTCCCTCAGCACCGTCGCCGTCAGGGGACAATGCACCTGAGTGGAGCGCTGCCTCCAACCTGCTCACCAACGTGACGGCCAGCGCCCTGCAGGCGGCGCAGCAACGGCTGCGGGACCTGGCGGACGCTACGGGCGTGGCCGCACGTGCCGCACGCGAGCAGGCCACAGCCGCCCTGGCCGCCGCGCGCTCCAGCAAGCAGCGGCTCCACGAGCACCTCCACGTGGCGCGCCAGGCCACGCGGCGCACCATCACGCGCTGGTGGACCGCCTTCGCGTGCTGATCGCTGTAGCCTCCGCACCCCTATCACTACCGCGCCCTCCTATCACTACCTGTCGATGTTTGAAAGTTCAACTTGATCTGCGACGCGTGCGGCGGCCAAAATGGCGAACACTCGCGCGCGCAGCGATCGAGAGAATGTTGCGCGTCGTGAGCGTCCACATGTGGGACAGTGCAGCGCGCTGCGCGTCCATTGGCGCGCACCTGCGGCACCTCGCAGCCTCCTCGCAGCAGCACCATGGAGCAGCATCTGCTCCCAAAGCCATCAAGCTCGTCAGGGGCGGCAAGGTGGGCAGGATGGCGCACCGCACGCCGCCATGCCCGTGTGCGAGTGCGCCGCTCGTCCACCACCACGCCCTGCGTTCACCACCATGGCTGCGATCGCGCAGCGCCTGGAGGTCACGTTCCAGGATGGGAACGTTGGGCACCTGTCGTCCGAGTACCTGCGGGTCATGTCTCCATCAGCCGACACACGCGATCGGCGGGACGTGCACGGTGTGCCCAGGGTGAGCCTGCCTGTGGGGCGGCTTGGGATTGGCAAGCGCAAGCTTGCAGGCCTCTACTTGCTGTGTGCTGGGCTGGCCTGGCTTGCGTGGCAGATGACCCACGAGGACACGAGGTTGTGCGACTGTCCCCATTGTTACAGGTGGTGAGCGGGCGCAAGCACGTGAGCGTCCTGGGCCTGGAGCCTGTGGGCCAGTACGCCATCAGGTGCGGGGGGCACGCAAGTGCGAGGGTGGCACGGTGAGGCTGCTGTCCCGACTAACGCTCCCTGACCTGCCTGGACTCGCTCCCTCCAGGCTCAAGTTTGACGACCTGCACCAGGCGGGCATCTACAGCTGGGACCTGCTGCACGACCTGGCCACTCGCAAGGTGAGCGAAAGCAGGAATCTGTCGGGGACCACCTGGGCAGCGCTGCGCAAGCGCCTGCTGTCGACGGCACCTTGCCCGTTCGTTTGGTGTGCGTTGCTGCAGTGGCCTCACATGCGGGCGTACATCCAGGCCCTGCGCCGTGCTGGCCTCAGCCGACACCCTGGTGCTGCGGCGGGGCGAGCCATGCCGGGTGGCGCACCAGCCGCGGGCGGGGGCGCAGCAAGGCCAGCAGGAGGCGGCCGCAACTAAAAGGTGCTGCTCTCGGAGGAACGCCTGAGCGCGTCTGGCGCGTGGATCAGGTGCGTCCTGATCAGCATCTGGCGATCTGCATGCGACTACGGCACTCCAGCTACAGCCGCAGGCCGACCTCGAACACGCGGGTGCGCACAGCTCGTTTGCACAGCTCGCGTCTGCACATCGCGCCGCCTGCACTGACGCCTCTTTGCAGCGGCGCCGTGCACCTACGGAACTCCATGCCGGGAAGGGTGGGCGATGCCGAGCGTGCGCGAGGGCTTCTACTAGCGGCCATCTTCATCAGCACGTTGCTGGGCAGCCACGGCGTCACGCCCGCGTCCAAGCTGCCCGTCGGATGGCGGCCTCGACTCGACCCGCGTCGCCACCCATGGGCCACACGGATGCCTGGGGACTTCCAGAACGAGACGCAGGAGCTGCCAGAGTCCTTCAGCAGCGCGTACCCAGGCTACCAGAACCCCAGCCGCGTGCTGTGGAAGCATGAGGACCTGGACCGCGCCATGGTCGCCGAGTCGCACCAGCAGTTCAAGTGCGTGCGCTGTGGGCACACCTAGCAACCACACACCACGCAGCACGAGCAGCAGCTGCAGTTCTGGAGGCGGGTTCCGGCCTCGTGGGCAGGGGCCAGCCCCTGGGATCCAGGCATGCTGATCACTGCCACGCTCTGCAGGCCCATGCTGCAGAAGCTGCACAACGGCGACAAGATCAACGTCCTAGCCTACGGCTCGAGCATCACACAGGACCAAGTAAGCGCTGTGCTGGCTAGTGGTGGTGGCGGTGGTGGTGATGGTGCGTATCCATCCCCCCGTACGTTGACTGGCTGGCCCTGCACGCGCGTCCCCACCACTCGCAGGCGGGGTGTTTCCACAGTGGCCCCGTCTCCCAGTTGGCCTCCAAGCTGGGTGCTCAGACCATGCCCTCGTGGTCCCACCTCTACCATGAGGAGTGGGAGGGCGGCGCCTGCGCGGCCACACAGAGCAGCTACGGGCTGGGCGTGGGGTGGGGCACGCAGTTCATGCAGGTCATCAACAGCACCTTCCCACACCCGGGGCACACCCTCATCAACGCAGGTACAGTAGTGTTGCACGCTGCTCACCAGCCACATTATGATGGTGGCAGCCTGAGCAAGTGCGCCACCTACTGCACTCGCACCGTGAAGGAGGGCCGGGCTCATCAGTCAGTCAGCGCTTTAACTGCAAGCGTGGCGCCGTGGTGGTGATGTGATGTGACGTGCAGGGCGGGCGGCAACTGTCCTGGCTGACTTCGTCAACCTAGGTTGCCTGGAGGAACACCTGCCCGCCACCCTGGACATGCTGGTGCTGGAGAACGTGGCGGGGTGGTCGGCGGGCACTGAGGTGCGGGCAGGAGGCAGGACGAGGGGGCAGGGACGAGGAGCAGTGGGCACAAACGGCGTACTGGGTGGCGCGCAGCCATGCAGCACTGAGGCAGCGCTGCTGTGATGTCATGTGTCATGTGCGGCTGCAGGTGGAGCAGCTGATTTGGCGCATCCTGACGCACTACGCCGCCCGTCAGGTGGAGCGCCCTGCCATCGTCATGATTGTGCCCAGCTGGGCCATCAACCAGCACCAGGAGCCCGTGAGTGACACACGGTGCTCATGCAGCACACTGTGCCTGCCATGGCTCAGCATCCGTTGGAGAGAGGCAGGCACAATCAGAGAGGCTGCCGCGTCTTCCCCCTGGTGCGCGTGTGCAGGAGTCGAGCTGCATGCGCAACTTCACAAAGTGCGACCACGAGTGTGCCGGGCGGCCCTTCAACCACACGCTGGGCCCTCCTCACTTTTTCGTAGAGAGGGAGGCACAGCTCCTGGCCCTGGCGCAGTACTATGGTGAGACCCTTATTACAGGACCACCCGGCCCATGCTCTGCTTGCTTGCTGCCCCGCCTCAAGACCTGGATGGGTGCGCACGCCAGCACCGCCACACAACTCCCTGCTTGGCGTTGCTCTTGCACCTGCTCCACAGGCTTCACGCTGGTGTCGCACCGCAACTTCCTCTTCAGCGCCTTGCTCAACCACGTGCCCGACCGTGAGCACCTGAGCGAGTGCAAGTGGATGGCGGCGCTGCACTTTGACGGCCTGCACCTGGCGCCACTGGGCAAGAAACTCTTTGCTCGTGAGTGATGCAGGAGTAGAGCGATTCGTGGGGCTCCCCACAGCCACACGCTTTGGAGTCGGCCTGGACCACGGCACAGCGTGGCGCACAAGGATGCGTGCTGCTGCTGCTGCCCCCCGCGCCTTTGCACCCGCAGACTACCTGCTCCACAGCCTGCACAAGGCCGAGGAGTTTTTGCTCATCCACCCGGCGGCGGCGGCGCGCATGGTCAAGACGCCCCTGCCCAAGGGAGAGCTGTTCCGCAAGGGACACGCTCTGCGCGACACACGGTGAGGCACCAGGCCTTGGGTGGGAGGGGGGCGTGTGCAGTGAGGGGACGTGCCGCGCTCCTTCTCCTTCTCCCACGGGGGCAACTGGGCGCCTTCTGGTGACCTGGCTCCTGGTGCGGACCTGTGTTGGTTGCAGGTGTCCTGTGTTGGTTGACCAGCGCCTGGTGCCTGACCCCGCCCAGCAGCTGCAAGGGGTGCAGAACAGCTCGGTGGCCCTGGTGACCCAGGCGGACGGGTGGAACTTCACCGAGCGCCAGGAGGACACGAGCGTGTTCAAGTACAAGCCAGGGTGGCTCACCAAGGCTCCAGGGTCCAAGCTCAGGATACAGGTCAACTCGGTGAGTGGCTTGGTCATGCTGCTGGTGGTGATGGTGGTGCTGCTGGTGGTGGGGCGCAATCAGGCAGGTTAGGGTGGCTTGCAACGGGGCGGGCGCAAGCCAATGGTGCTGCATGTGTGCCTGGTGCGTGTAGGCGTTTTCCAACGAGAGCGTGGGCGTGCTGCGCGTCTTCTTCCTCACCAGCTATGAGCGCATGGGCATGGCGCACCTCACATGCACACTGGGATGCAGGTGAGCGGCTCGCACCGTGTGGAAGCAGGCCAGTGCCGCACACAGTGTACAGAGTCCTACCTGCTTCGCGGCGCCACTACACCCTTTTATCACGCCTCTGCTCTGCTCCCGTCTTGTTGCCCGCAGGTGTGAGCCCGTGGTGTTGGACGCGCACACGCCCGTGCGCGTGAGCGTCATGTCCACGGGCATCGTCATGGTGACGCCCGCACCAGTGTGCGAGTTCCAGCTAGAGGTGCTGCCCAACACCACCTCAGGGGGGCACAAGTTCAAGGTGCGCCTCTTCACCTGCTTGTGGCAGGCAAGGCAAGGGCACGGTGAGCTCGCCCTCACGCCCAACACTCACGGGTGCTGCACCTTGCTCTGCTGTGCCGCTGGTGTTGTGCGTGCAGGTGATTGCCGTGACGACGTCCACGGCGACGGACGCTCAACGCAGGAGGGTTCAGCGTAGGAGGCTCTTGTTGTGGAACTGAGCGTGTTCGTCGTTGCCATGAGTGGCGTGGTGCTCCTGTAGTGGAATTCCCCCATGCTAGGTTTGCTTGCCCTAACGTCATTTTGCCTGCGCACGGACCTCGAAGTGATCCTGCATTGCGCGGAGAGCAACTTCAACGATCGTTGCACTGCGCGTCGCCTCAGTGCGCCACACCGCTCCGCGCGCGCGCACGGACTTCCGCAATGCCGGCAGTGTGGGCCGTCGTCGCGCCCCTGGTTTTCGCGGGCGTGGTCGCCTTCGCCTGGATATGGTGGTGCACCCGGCGCAGTGCACGGGCCACGGAGCACATCCTGCAACCTTCGGGAGCCGCTCGGGGGACGCGCCGCGTCCGACTCGTGCGACAGGTGCGGCAGGCCGAAAGTCAATATGTGCGCCCCACGCTCCCAACTCCAGCACGGGCACAAGGTTGACGTTGATGCTGCGCAGGTACCACTGCTGACATGGCAGCACGTCTCCTGGCAGGTCCCAGGCAGGGTGAGCGCCCACACCCTGCTCCTGGACGACGTGTCGGGCGTGCTGCGTCCAGGAGAGCTGCACGCCCTCATGGGGCCCTCGGGCTCGGGCAAGTCCTCCCTCCTGGATGCCCTCGCACACTTGGGCGGCCGCACCCCTCCATGGGCCAAGGGTGTGGGACTGACGGGTCACGTGGCGTCCGACCCGGAGGGAGGAGTGAGCACCGCCGCCCCCTCCTCCCAGCACCAGCACGTTTGCGTCGTGCACCAGCGCCAGAGTGACGTGCTGCTGCCCTTCCTGACGGCCAGTGAGACTCTCCTGTTTGCCCTGGGGATGGCGGAGGCTGCGTGTGGGGAGGGACAGCACTCACCAGCACCTGACTCGCAAAGCAGCCCTCTGCCGCCCTGCCAGCGCCAGGACGTGGTGGACCGTGTGCTCAGCATGCTGCGCCTCACCCACTGCCGGGACACGCGCGTGGGTGGCAGGCTGCCCAGCGGTCACGTGGCGGCAGGGCTGAGTGGCGGGGAGCAGCGGCGCCTGGCGCTGGGAGCTGCGCTCATCCCACACTGGCGCATGCTGTGTGCGCTCGAGTCTGCTCCACAGCCACCGTCAGTGACTGGGGGGCTGGTGCTGATGCTTGACGAGCCCACATCAGGTGATGCGCGTGGTGCCACTGGCGACGCTCTGCACAGTGCCCTGTTGGAGGTTGTTTCAACTCACGCCACCCAACCACATACTATGGCTGCCGCGCGCAGGCTTGGACAGCAGGTCGGCGCTGGCGCTGGTGCAGGTCCTGACGGGCCTCCTGGACACGCCTGTTGCGGGCTCACCTCATGCGGCACGCCATCCTCCTGTGGGGGTGCTCATGGCCATCCACCAGCCCTCCCCTGCCGTGTGGGGGGCCTTCGACATGGTGGGTGGCCTGTTTGTCCTTCCTGCAGCATTACACGTGCACGCCATACAGCCTCTGACACAGCCATGCTCGCCACCTGCTGCTGACCTCCACCGCAGGTGTCGGTGTTGGCGCCCGGAGGCCACTTGGTGTACAGTGGTCCCCGGGAGCGTGCGCTCTCCTGGATGCAGCAGCACCTGCGGCCACCACCACTGCCACAGCAGGCTGGCAGCGCGGGCGGGGACGCAGGCACCGCATGCTCTAGCATGAGTCAAGAGATGGAGCACGAGGCAGAGGAGGTGCTGGGCCTCGTGACAGGCTGCTCCTCCTCTTCCTCCACTTCCTCCTCCTCCTCGTCCTTTGCTGCTGCACCTGGCGCCATGAGGCTGGCCCAAGCCGTGGCAGCACTGAGGCACCTGCAGTGTCAGCACGGGCTCATGTGGTGGGGTCGCACAGAAGCACAGGCCTCAGACGGCTCAGGGGGGCAGCGCAGCGGTGCGTGCAAGGCAGCAGAGGCCACAGGCAATGCGGTTTGGATGAGCACGGCCCACCCGCACGCACCGGGCCCGGTCAAGGCGCGGCCAGGGCACAGCCAGGTGGCCCACCCGCCTCCACTGCCCCTGCCACTGGGCGTGGTCGAGGGCGTGCCAGTGGCGGCTGACAGCAGGAGCGGCAGCAGCAGCAGCAGCAGCAGCCGCGTGCACCACGTCCCCCGCCGCACCACCACCACCAGCGCCACCGCCACCACCACCACCAGTGGTACCAACGCCACCACCACCCTGGTCACTGCCACCGTCACCACCACCACCCGCAGCTGTGCCAAGCTGCACGTACAGGTGGTGGCCACCACCCTACCTGCCGAGGGGCCCGCTTCAAACTCCTCCACCGACGCCTCCTCCACCACCACCACCACCACCACCACTACCATCCACATCCACGCCACCACCACCTCACTCCCCAGCCCACCACCACCCTCAGCTCCGCCGTCCTCACTCCGCCCTACAGCACCTGCACCTGCACGCTCCCTGCACCCGCCAACACCCGCAGGAGAGGACAAGCGCATGCAACCTGCACTAGTAGCGCAGGCCACGCGTGGTGTGCATGCGGTGGTGCGCTCCCTGGCCGCTGCCTGGCGCCACACCATGCTGCTGGCGTGGCGCAGCGGGTGGGTGCGCGCTCGGTCAGACCACTGGGAGCCCGTCACCAAGCTGTGCGTCTTCACGGCGGCAGGGGTGGCCCTGGGCCTGGTGCTGTTCGGCCTG
>QAXK01003440.1:0-19774 GCA_004335735.1 Chlorella sp. KRBP | reverse complement strand
CAGCCAGCAGCACAGCCAGCAATAATTCCAGCTGCACAGCCGCCAGCTGCTCAGCCAGCAATGAAGCCAGCAGCAGGCACGGCAGCAGGCCCTGTGGCACAACCAGCAGCTGCACAGTTGGCAGCAGGACCAGTGGTCCAGCCAGCAGCTGCTCAGCCAGCTACAGCAGCAGCAGCAGCGCCAGCAGCAGGCACCCTTCAGGCGCCTGTGAAGTTGGCAAGGCCGCTGCTGGGACCCAAAGTATGAGGTGCCGTCAGGAGTGCTTCTGGGACCTCGGGAGGATCAGGGGCATGCTTACACACGCTGTTTGTGGGGCAGATTGTTGCCAGTACACCACTAACATATGCAAGGAGTTCTGAGCGATTGCACACTGTCAGGGCAGTGCATGTCTCTAATGGGCAGACCTGAATCATATGGGGAACAATGAACACTGTTCATGGCATGGTATGTGGTCAGCAGATGCGCAGGCACTCAGTGACAAGGCTGGTGCATCTCAAGAGACCAGGAGCAGCTGCAGGCAGCCGCAAGACCCTCTCAGAGGGCCGAGCTGGCGTTGGCAGGGGTGCATGCAATGGATGGGCGCGTGCACGGCTGCTGTTGTGATCTCAGCAATGGTTCGAGTGACTGCTGCTTTGGCAGGGGCCAGGATGTGCCAAGGCTGACTGCAGTGTGCTGAAGCACCTGTATGCTGAAGGTCTGAGTGACATCTAGGAGTCACTGTTGTTGGTGAATTGGACTCCAAGTTGGTGGTGATTAGTCACTGATGGCATCAGCTGCAGGTCATTTGCAGCTTGCGGCTGGTTGGGCAGGTGCTGCTTGGCCTCAGGGGCCCATCGTTCTGTTACATGACCGCCCCGCTTGAAGCTTGTGGTGAGGCCTCATAAACGATTACACTGTGATTACACTGTGACAGTGGCAGGTCATCAAGGTGGTAGGTGTTGCACAGCATTATGGTGCCTACCTAACTGGTTTGAATGGAGAATGGCAAAGCAGTAGACCTGCCTAACTGTGCAGCAGCTGCATGCCAGTAATTGTTTGCTGGGCTGAAATGCATGCCTCCCACACCATGTGATATGGTATTGATGTGGTATTGATGTGGTATTGATCATAGGGCTGGCAAGATGTAGCCCGGCAGCTCTTAGAGTGTCAAGGTTTTCAACATGGCAGGATGCATTTCTGCATCAGATCCAAAGGCTGAAGTTTACTGACGGTTGATGCTGCTGACCAGCTGCAGTGAGAGGTCTGCATGTGCATGTGGAACATCATTGTTGTTTGTGGTGCTCCTGCTGGCACAGCACCGTATATGCCCACACCACCACCGCACTGGTGACCACTGGTAAGATGTATGATACTATCGGATCACTAGGTATGAGCTATAGTACTGCAGTGTTCAGCACTCCTGGAGCTTAGCAGGCCAATTGTCCTTATGTTAGTCGTAAGGGGCACTTGCAAGTGCGTGCCTATGTCATGCCTGGTGACCTGCCATCAGCACGATGGTGGCCCCAGGCTGAACCAGATTGGTCGTGACTGCACGTCAGCAGTGCCGCAGCACGAGCGATGTGTGTTGTGTGATGTTGTCAGGCATCTGGACTCAATGATGCGTTTTAGAACTTGACTGAGACTGGTGATCCAGCCATGACCCAGGCTGCTGCCCCACAGTAACTTACTGGCAGCAGTGACTGTGTGCTACCATCATGATCGGATCAACCCATAGTACAGCTTAGGACCAGGGACTGTATGCCAGCATTGGAAGACATGTGTGCACACCTGCTGCCGTTGGGGCATGCCTGGCTGTATGGTACTGTAGCATCGGATGTACAGGTACCGCTTGTAGCACCAGTGACTGCATGCTGCCGACTGCCGGCCCAGCGTGGCCTTGCAGCAGCTAAGCTATGGACCTGCAAAGTGACCAGCCATTCCCTAAACAGAAGCTTGATGCCGGATGCTCAGCATTCCTCCTGCAGATCATGTACAGAGATCAGCAAGAGCTGTAATGACATTATGCATGCAAGCTTGCCTGCCTGCCTGCCTGCCTGCCCCTGGGGGCCCTGATAATGGAGACAAGGCTGCGATCCGGCCAGGTAGTGGAACTGGACCTGCAATGCTGATTGCACTAAGAAAACCACGGGAAATCTCTGCGCTCGAGCTGATCAGCACAGCATGCGTATTGCTGAGCATGAGGACCTGTACTGCCTGTACTATCATGACTACACAACCGAGAGGACATGCACTGCTGGCTTCGTAACTCAAGGACGTTGCTTGAAGAACATGGAAAAACATTTCTTGGACAGGGGTAATGCGCTAGTGAACCGTGCATGTAGAACGACACAGATACCTACAGATCACACTCTCAACGCAACACCTGCCAAACAATCGTGCGTGGTAGGATCGTAGATTACAAACGTATTTTTATTGAGATTATATTGCAAACTGTACTGCTCTCCTCATTGTTGCTTCGAGCAGCTGACCTGATTTTGATTTGGCAACGAGGCCGCGTGCAACGCACCTGTACAAAGTGCATGTATAGTGCCCCAACCAGCAGAATCAGGACAAAGATACCATCAATTCAGTAATTGAAGGAATATCAAGACTGCAAACTATGCAGCGACCCACCTGAGGACAGTGAAAAGCACAGCCAGCTGCTATTCTTCGACCACACGAAGGCAGCACTATCTCAAACATTGCGTAAAACGTATATTTAATCATGAAATTTCAGTCTCTGTCTGCGCTGCTGCTGCTGGCAGCGATCAGTAGCGCTGCAGCAGCACCATGGGAGCTGGGAGACACCTTTGCAACAACGCATGGCAGATTGAATGTGATTGACAGCAAAACACTGGTGAGTTTCGTCTCTCTTGCCTTGAAATGAACTCATGCTTGTCAAATACCGCCTAGGCTGGGGCAATATGCTGTCATACAACATGCAGCTAGACGTACTGCAGCTTCCACTGACAGTACATAAGGACAGTGCCATTTCAACTAGGCCAGGATTGGCAGGACTTGCTCGGTCTGACCCAATAAAGCGCTCCTCTGCAACTTTACGAGCATTTCTGTAACAGGACAGGAGTGCTGTAGATGAGTCACAACTCCATCCTTCCTGCCTCCTCCTGCACTGTGTCCCTCAGAAAGTCAAGCAGGTTGTGAACCTCTTTGCCAGGAATGGCGTCACCATCTGCCCAGGCAAGATCAGCGGGGGTGCCTTCAACCCCCAAGGTAGCCTGCTGTACCTCGCCTGTGAGAGCAAGAACAAGGTCATTGTCGTTGATGCCTCAACCACAAGGCAGCACAGGGTGCTGGCAAACTTCACAACAGAGGGCACACCAACCGGCATCGCTGTCGACAAGTGAGCCTCTGGTGGCACTTCTGGCTAGCTTGTAGCTGTCGTGTGTAGCTAGCATCAGGTCGAAGGACTCTCTCTGATGAGAAGTTACCGTAGCTACTGGAGTCATGGATAGGATGCATTCATATCCACATGAATAGGATGCATGGATGCTTCCCTAGCATTCAACCCTCTGAGAGCGCCGGAAGCCTCAATTGCAAGCCTTGAGGGAGCTGCATGCCAGTCAAGACAAGTCACGTGACGCGATGCATCCCAACCTACAGTGAACGTGCTGTCACGGCGTGTGATCCGCTTTGCAGGTCAGGGACCCTATACGTTGCCCACAACAGCCAGAAGGGAGAGCCCGGGGTGGTGCACAAGTACAGTGCAACTGGGCAGCACCTGGGCCAGGCCCTGGCATCTGATGCCATCACTGCACAGCAAGGCACAGGCATTGCTGCCATGAAGCTGGCAGGGGACAGCAGCAAGCTGCTGCTGACCACTGGCGGCTCCCTGGTGCAGCAGGTTGACATCGAAACACAGAAGCCGGTACCTGGTGCAGCACCACACGGTGGGTACAATGCAGCCGGCGGCTGCACTCTGTTCATTGGGATGAGACCGTCTCAGGGCCTGACAGGCATGTGCCATACAGCGCGCGCTATTGTGCAGCACCCACTGCACTACTACTTGGCAAGCACAACACACTGCCAGGATAGTATGCACAGTGACTTTGAACAGCGACAATACTGATGTGTCAACTGCAGTCTGGCATGGTATTCTGAGAGAGAATGGCATTTTGATGCATCAGCTGTGCACTGCAATGTCAGCTGCATGTCACATGCAGCTGGCAGCTGCACAACTTGTGAGGCAGCTGCACCCAACGCCACCTGCACGGTTGGATGTGTTTCTGTCAGAAGCCGCATCCAACATAACTCGACGCATATGCCAAAGCTGGACAATTGAATATTAAGGTGCCGGTGTTATGTTTCTGTGCGTGTGTGCAGGTCCAGAGGGTGCCAAGTGCTTTGGGTTTGACACCCTGGCAGACGGCTCCATCCTGCTTGCCTGCAACACCTGCGTCTACACTCTGGCCACCGACGGCACCCCCACCGGCAGGAGCTTCTGCCCCGAAGGAGCAGGGCTGGCCCTGCAGCATGTTGCAGTGCATCCCAGCAACAACTTCTTCATTGTGGCTGATGCAAACAGCAATCTGCTGTTCAAGGTCTCCCTGCAAAATTGGGGTGCAAGCACCAAGTTCACCGTGCCCAGGGCCAACAAGATCCAGGGGCTTTTCACCCTGGGGAGTGTTGATGATTCTGCGTTCCAGGGAGCCCGCAGGAGGGCTGAGCAGGACTGGGCTGACAATGTGAGTCGAATGAGCTTACCAGCCGATTGTCTGCCCCTGGCCGTGCCACTCCGAGTATCATACTACATGTACTACAGTATGATACTGCATTGCTGGCAGCTCCTCAGATGTGCATGCCTCACCATGCTACTAGCATAGCAAGGGCCTAGTGTCACCTGGAACAAAGATGCATGACGTCGGGCTGCTTTCATGGCTCATGTATGAGTGGGTCATGAGGTGCTCCTGCAACTTGCAGCTTTGGCTCATGATCTCACTGCCAGCCTGAAGTATGACCATACTCATACTTCGGAAGCTTGTTGACATACAGCGTCAAGGTTGTGTCTTAGCAGTGTGTTTGTCAATGCACTATGGAACCCGCAGATCAAGGGCAAGTCTGGGAAGCAGCAGCCGGCAGACAAGCCGCAACAGCCAGCAACAAGGGCCCCAGAGGCACCTCAGCAACAGCCTCGAGCCCCAACCACCATGCCAGCCACTGCCCCTACTACACAGGGCCCAGCCCAGCAGATCTCAAAGGGGGCCCCTGTTCAGAGCCCCATCAAACCTGCACCACCTGTGCAGCCGCCCAGGGAGACAGCGGTACAGCAGCCCATAGACCAGCACAAGGATGCGTCAGCTGGGGCAGATAAGCAACCACACACGCCTGCAGACAAGCCGGCACAGCAGACAGCACAGCAGCCGGCTGAGAAGCCTGCAAAGAAGCCAGCAGAGAAGCCTGCAGCGCAGCCTGCACAACAGCCAGCACCAAAGTCTGCTGACAAGCCCACAAAGAAGCCAGCTGATAAACCGGCAGATAAGCCTGCCGCTCAACAGCCAGCACAGCCCATGCAGCCTGCTGCTAACCCCGCAGACAAGCCAGCAGACAAGCCCACAGAAAAGCCAGCTGATAAACTCGCAGAGAAACCAGTCGAGAAGCCAGCACAGCAGACCGCACAGCCGGCCGTGAAGCCTGCAGGGAAGCCTGCAGAGAAGCCTGTAGGGAAGCCTTCTTTGGCAGTGGAAAAGCCAGCACAAGCAGCACAGAAGCCTGCAGCACAGCATCCAGCACAGCATCCAGCACAGCCTGCCACAAAAACAGCCGAGAAGCCTGCAGCACAGCAGCCTGCAGGACAGCCTGCTCAGTCTGTTGCAAAGCCTGCTGACAAGGCTGCACGGCAGCCGGCGGACAAGCCAGCAGAGCAGCCAGCACAGCCTGCAACAAAGCCTGCAGAAAAGCCTGTAGAAAAGTTTGCTGACAAGCCTGCAGAGAAGCTTGCAGACAAGCCTGCAGCAAATTCAGTCGAACAAGCAGCCAGTAAGCCGATACACAAGACTCCTGAGCAGCTTGCTGCGCCTGCAAAGCCAGCATCACTTGCCAGCCTTTGGCAGAGCCTCTCAGAGCTCCTGCGGAAGTGACCACCTAACACACAGCATGGTAGGCGGTGGCACCAGTGGTGGCACCAGTGGCCCACCACGTGTGGTCAAATTTTCTGATGAGACCCAGTCTGCCAGTTGCACCCTGCACTTGGCCTTACCGCTGAAATTGATTATGGTGGTTGCCTGTGTCTTTCAGTGACGGTCATGGAGAACCAAAACGCGGCATAGTCGCTGCTGGGCACTACTGCCGGCAGGTGTTGTGCTGTCACTAACCCTGGCAGTGCCATATATCAGGCTGATGGAGTTTGCAGAACCGGATGGGTAATAGTATGAGCGCGCATTGCTTGGATGGTTGAGTCACCTGCGCCTGTGGTGTAGGGCCTTCAGGATCTGAATACAACTCTGAGTAGGGAAGCTTGATACATGAAAGTTGTGGACTGTTGGGGAAGGGCACTGCCCAGGTCGCCCCTGTGAGTGCTATTGTACTACAACTACTAGTAGCTGCTGAGGGGCGAGTGGGTTGCATGTCAGCGCGTTTGCTGCAACACCGTCTGAGCGCTTGCTGGCAGCCATGTTCCCGCCAGTCTGGCTTGTCCTGTGGTGCCACAAGTTGGCCGTCGAGTACTACTAGCTAGTATGGCCGGGCCAGGCATTTTTAGTGCGGGGGGTCGGCTCCTGATGTGGTACAGACTTGCATTGCACGAGTTCAAGCCTAGCACCGCCATGACATATGGCCATGGGTAGGGCTCTGGGTGCAAGCATAGGTCTCCTTGCCTTGTCATTTGCTCTGGTCAGCTGCTTCCTTGCTTGATGTGAAGGCTGGTTGTGTGGTTTAGCAAGGTGTGAAAGAGTGAGTCACTGGTGCATTGTACCCATACTGTACTTAGTAGCCTGGGAGGATTGAGTGTTGCTATCGAAACCTCTATGGAGCACTGAGTCTTGGGAAAGCGAGGTGTAAGGGAAAGTGAAGGTGTGATTGTACCCATGTTGTTGCGTCTAGCCACCATCCTGACAGCAACCAGAGGAGTCGTACAGCTGCTACATCCCTTCCTGATACAAGCAGCTGCATGCAGGAGCTTGCCAGCAGCTGCAGCTACGTGACACAGGAACGCAATGGGGCGCCCAGCAGCAGTAGTATGCAGCCGTGCAGTACACGTTACCCAAAAACAGCTCAGGCACAAGCACACCATTACATGACTGTTGCACGACCAAAATGTCTCAGGGCTGCTGCTTCGCACTCGACAACATGTGATGCAGCAGTATGCCGGTGGCAACGCTGACATTCAGGGAGTCCACCAGCTGCAGCTGCTGTGTTGTGCCCCCTGGCATCATCTCAATCTGGACCAGCTGTGTGCAGATGCGCTTGACAAGAGGCCTCACACCATAGCCCTCGTTGCCTGTGCATGGTGCAAAACAGCAGCACAGAAACCGCGCACAAGGCGTTGAGAGGCAGCGCATAAGGCCTTGTCGTTCTATGCATGTGTCTTTGCCCAAGCACTGACAGCAACGGCACTGACAGCTGTTGCTGATCTGACTACAAGGCGTTCAGAGGGTTGTTCAATGTGTGAGCAGCCTGCTAAGCCTCGACTGCACAGCGTGTGTTGGCTCGGCATTTGTGGGGTGAGGCACTGCATGCTGTCCTCAGCAACGTCCACAGCAGTGACCAACCAGTTGTCGCCAGTCGCTCAAGTCAGAGTCCAATTTGTCACTCACCCATGACGAGCAGTGTTGGCCTGTCGACCTGGAGCTGTGACAGAGGCACAGCGCCCTCCTCAGCTGCAGCGCCAACCACTGCCCATCCGTTGTTCACTGCAGAAGCCAAAGTGCGAGGCATGCTCCTGCAGCGGTCACACACATACACACACCAGAACGTATCAGCACTCACTGCAACATTGTTACTGCTTGTCTGAATGCACTACACAAGAGAAATGGCGGATGCATCTACTGTTACTGTTACATGGTTCAGGATATACCTGAACACCCCTTTGGGAGCCAGTGTGGCTCATGGGAACTTACACATCACGCCTGCTGCATAATGCACAATGGGCCAGTCCCTGGTACATGCACAAATCGCCAGCAGATGCTAGCAGCTAGTAGATGCTAGTAGCTAGTGGATGCTAGTAGATAGAAGCCAGTAGCATTAGGCCGCTGCCGCCTCAGGCCACCAGATGCCAATGGGTGAGGGTGCCGGCCCTCACTTGCAGCTGTAGAGGGACATCAGCTCCATAGCCCCCGCAGACGACTTGCTGACCACTGGGCTGAGGGGCGCACAGTTGCGCGAGCACGCCAGCACACCAGAGACGCCCAGGCAGAAGGCCGACCGCAGCATGGCGCCCAGGTTTTGCTGCATGCATGAAGGGCAACACACAGCAGAGAGAGAGAGAGGGATGACGCGTGAGTGCCAGGCACTCAGAATTTTCAAGGAGGAGACTGTGTGACTACCCTGTGGCCTCCACGCCCCCACTGCAGCACCCAGCAGTGACATACATGCAGCATGGCCAGGCACACGGCAGTGCACCACTGCTGTGTATGGACCGACACACCTAGTGGAGCTGGCCACACAGTTGCCCTGCCAAACCTGGCTATCTGACAGTGTCACGCAACAGACTCACAACACAGGAATGATGACCCAACACCATGTAGAAGCACATCTGGACTGCACTAAAATACCATGTGTCGCGCATGCCTGAGAACAGGTCGGTGTGAATACAACCTATGTGGACTATGCACAGTAAGTAATCAGCACATCTGCAGGGTTGCACAAGACTCACAGGGTCCACCACCTCATCCAGTGCCAACCACACAGGGTGCTGCAGCACCGCCCGCCCGCTGCTGCTGCTTGCCCTTTCCGCTGCGTCGTCGCTGCCGTCAGCTGCTGCTGGCTGCGGGGCTGGTGCGGGGCGCTGCAGGTCGTCCACGTGGGGCAACTGGTCCATGTCCCGCCAAATCAGCGGTGACGCATCAAGTATGAGACCTTGGTGGGGCCTGGTGGCACAATGGCAGCAGTGTAGAAGCACACGCATTTGTCTTTCTGACCAGGGGAGCATGCGGTGATGGTGATTGCAGTGGCACAACAGCAGAAGCATATACAGTTGTCGTTTCAGGGATAGGAGCCATTGTGCCATCGGCTGCGTCTCGAGCCGTGACCAGTAGTACCAGAATCACACGCATCATGTCTCGGCGCCGAAGGTGCCAGTGATTTCGACCAGGGCAGCATGCTGGGATGGCAATTGCTGTGGTAAGCACCACGGGTGACAAGAAAGATGAAGCAGTCAGAGCCTATACATTGACGACTGCGCAACCATGCATTACGGGCGCACAGCCGCAGCAGCAGCATCTAGAGTCCTTCTTTGCAAGAGCTGCAGACTCATCACGCCATCAGTATGGGGCGCAGACTGGCCCCAGTCCAACTAGACCTGGCCCACATATGGCTGTCGCTGGCACTGAATGCCCCCCGCACGCACCTGTTGCCCGACAGCATGTTGAGGTCGTGTTTGCTCATGGTCCTGAACTCAGCTCCTGCTGCCGCCGCCAGCCGCTTGATATCTGACATTGCCCGCACATCCTTGCGCCCAGAAGAACTGAGTCCCTCCTGCATAAGCAGGGCGTACGGCCGACGAATGCCTGCAGCAAGGGCACACCAAAAGGGTGTGCATTACTGCCATAGCTTGTCATGTCACATGCCATGTCATGCTCAACGTTTGATCTTGGCTGGGGTTCAAATGCATGCTGCACACTTCACACATGACAACAGCGAGCTCGATGCAACCCCATGTTCCCTGATTGGCCGCTGTGCGCAACATCTGGACCCGTGCAGAGGATACACATGTAGAGGCCTCTGGAACCCACACAGCCCGCCCAGCACACAGATGTGCTGTGCTGTGGCCTGCTCTGTGCTGTGCACATCAAGATATATGCACACTTGGGCAACCACCATTGCGTGTGCAGTGGGTGGGTGCTCACCTGCTGACAGCGCTGCCAGCACAGGAGCCACCCCATACAGTGCATCACCCTCCAGGGTTTCCATTATGCTGGCTCTGCTGGGTCGCGCAGGGTACCTGGGATCCAGCAGCAGGTGAAGTGCAAGTGGAGGCACTGAGCGAGCCGTCAGAAGCAATCAACTAACGTGGCTCCTCTGCTGTGCTGTGCTGGCGCCCATGCCTTGGCTGGCACCGCACAACATGGCCTGCAACACTGCTTACTGCTCACGGCAGCAGACCAACTGCAATAATGTCTGCATCATCGATGTGGGCTGCGCGCAGCTGCAAGCCAACTGCTGTACTCTCCGTGCCCTAGTGCCATTTCCTTGAATGCAGTTGCCTCTGCTTTCAGTCCCCTCCCCATGAGTTCACACTAAAGCATGTCAAAAGCACCAGCCTGGATGCATCAGCAACCCCAGGGTGCACTTACTGGAACTCTCCATCATAATCCCCGTCAAAGCTCTCGTTATCCTGCCAGTCGTCTGCTTGCTGCCTGAAGGGCTGTTGCCTGGGCTGCTGCTGCTGCTGCCACTGCTGCTGCCGTTCCTGAGGCTCCCACGACCTGCCACCGCCTCTCCCACCTCTCCCGCCTCTGCTGCTGCTGTCACGGCCGCCCCTGCCCCTGCTTTCGCGGGTCCAGCTGCTGCTGCCGCCGCCTCTGCCACTGCTGCCGTCTCTGCCGCCGCGTCTGAAGTCCCCCCTGCCCCCTCTGCTGCTGCCGCGGCCCTGGAAGTCGTCTCGGTCCCCTCTGCTGGAGAAGGAGCGCGTGCTGCTGTCCTCCCTGGCTGCTGCTGCTGTCATCCATGTTGCTTGCGCTGCTGCAGCGCACAGAGGGTGTGGTGCTGTGCTGGGGTGCAAGGTGGGCGCGCACAACTGTGCAGTTGAGGTGCTGTGTTGGGCAGGATGGCGGCAGCAATGACAAGCAGACAGAAGGGGCATCGTCAGGCACGACAGATGATCTAGAATGGTCCATTGCGACACATGCATTGCCTGGGTTGCAGACTGGCTGTTGCTTGGGGCAGCTGTTTGTGTTGGTAGCAAGCTGACAGCAGCACATTTTGCCAGTGCGCTGTGAACTGGGTGGGTCACTGTTTACGCAGACACACAGGCTTCTGATAGTCCCTGAACACATTATGGCGTCTAACCAATGATTTTGCAGCCCTCTGTCTGGTCGCCATGACAGCATGCCTTGTGTCTACAACTGCTGCTACTGCTCAAGTGCTGCTGGTGCGACTGTCTCCTAACGTGCGGTGTGTCCGGCTTGTTAGTGTCGTTGTATGACATTCGTTTTGTTATACCACAACACTCACCAACCACGAGCTGCTACGGCACAACGCCAGCTGCACTGATGTCGAAACATTGTATGCTGCTTGCTCTGACGTTGCGAACCTGCGCCACCACACTAATAGATTGTAATTCAATCACGAGCAACTTTGATTGCCGTTTGCTGGCCTCGCTGCCCAATGACGACACCCCAACAGACTCTTTGGGTACTGGGCTTGGCCCTTGGCCAATCCGTATAGGCGATGCTGGGCTACTGACCGGCCGTCTGAAACAGGTTGCAAGCTATTGAACTTCGAACCTGATCGTCCTGTGGAGCTTTGGCCAGCCCTCATTGGCGCCGAGCTTGAAATTTCAACCGCTGTTTGGATCGGCGTAGTCCCGTTTCATACTTTGAATGCCAAAAGAGGTATCGTGGCCGTGTGATCAGCCCGTTTGAGTGGCTCTCTGTCCCTACAGTCCAGCGCAAGAGCCGATCAGAACGGAAAGCTTTCCATTTGCTTCCTCTTGGCCACATCAGTCAAAGCTGTTGCCGCACAAACAATGTGCAGACATTAAGGATTCGTTCAAAGCGCACTTCGCGCGATCAGGAGGCAGCCAGCAGTAAGGTTGTGCTGCTGAGGGAGATGGGGAAGAAGCCTGTGCCTCTAGCAGTGCCGCTGAAGCCTGCTGATGAGGTGAGGATATTGATCTGATCAATGTGGCTAGTACAAATGCTGACGTCATGTCGGCTTGGGTGCAAGTGGTAAGATATTGCTGTTTGCTGCACTCCACAGGCACCTGAAGCCACCCCCAGGACGATCGAGGGTGGACCTCCCGTTGAACCTGATGCTTATGGTATCTACCACGCAGCCAACACCCCCGTTGGGTAAGTGTGCCACCTCCGTCGTCCCGCTCTTGCTGCCAAGCTTGATTGCGATAGTTGACCAGTTTGAGTTGTGCTTGCAGGCATCGAAGCAGCAGGGGCAATCGTGCCGCATTTACAGCTTCTGGGTCGACCGACAACCGTGCCGAGCAGCTGCTGATCAGCCAGATGCAGACGCCTGAGCGACACCGGGCTGGGCAGGGCAACTACTACACAGCATCTCCACTGCCCAACCTCAGCTCGCCAGGCCTGTTTGGCAGCCCCAACCCTGTACCGCTCTTTCAGCCCTCTCCAAAGCGTCATGGCATGCAGTCCCCAGGGCACCACACAGGCTTTGAGGCACTGTTCCAGTCGCCCATGAGGGGGTACAATGCAGAGCTGCAGGCAGCAACAGACCTGCTGCGCTTTGAGACCCCCAGCAGGCAGCCAGCACTGGAGTCCTTCATCTCGCCCTCTCCCAACAAGCATGTGAGGCGGCATCTGCCAGGCAGCCAGGGCCGCAGGGGCCGCTCTGTTGCTTTTGAGGCGGCCAGCTGGAGGCATACAGAGGAGGCAGCAGCTCTGACTGGAGGCGACGATGCAGACTTTGACCTAGTCAAGAACCTCCTGCAGTCTCCAGGCCCCAAGGTAAGTTGTGGAAACAGCAGCACTGCAGTACAGTGTGTTCCAATGAACCACAGCAGCCCTGGCAGAGGAGGGTGACGCCCTTGACCCCCTTCACCCCTGTTGCAGATGTTGGTGGCAGTTGAGAGTGTGCTACCAGCGTTACATTGGAGTTGCGTTTTCTACTTGCATGTAGTGCTCGTTTGTGAACTGCAAGTTGCGCTTCTCTTGGGCACATGCCATAGGACATGTGTGGCAGCCTTGCGCCATGGCATCTGAGGCCAGCAGTGGCTCCCTGTTTGTGTTGCACAGGAGGTGCAGCTGCTGCAGCAGGAGCACCAGCGCAGCAAGCTCAGCCGCAGCACCAGCAGCACCCCAGCAGGGTCCCCTTGGTCTGTCGACCCAGCAGCAGCAGCGGATGGCGCCAAGCCGTCTGCGCACCGGCGGCGCGCACTGGACTTCAGCAAAGCTGAGCAAATGCACAGGGACCTGCAGGTGCTGCCAGTGCTGCAGCGCAGGAGTGGACGGCATGGCAGCGGCAGCCGCGCCGGCAGCTTGAACAGCCTCGCAGATGCTGCTGCAGCATTTGGCTCCGAGCAGCAGCAGTCTGGGCGAGACCTGGACCCTGCACAGCACCTGGACCAGCGGCAGAGCAGCAAGTTCCAGCCGGACTTGCCGCTGCTGCCGCTGGACCTTACGGAGTGTGAGCGGCACAACCCCAACAGCACCACCGGCCTCACGCCCCTGGGGGGCAACGCTGCTGCAGCTGGGGCGCATCGGCACAAGCAGCATGCCGCCCTGTTTGGGGACCCCTTCACGTCCCCCCGCAGCGCTCTGGATGCAGCAGCCGCAGTCGTGGCGGGCCACGCCATGAGCGCCCTGCGCAACATGCACGGCAGCAGCCAGGAGCAGCAGCAGGCCGCGACAGATGCAGCACTGCGCTCGATGGCTGCGCTGCCGTCTGCAGCGTTCTCAGGCCGGGCCGGCAGCAGCAGCAAGCTCAAGGCAACTGCTGTCCGGTCGTCTGCCCCCAGCCCCCACAGCAACAGCAAGGCCCTGCCTGTCATGGTGCCTCTGGACAACCTGTCTGCAGCAGGTGGCGTGGGCGGTGACCTCGCCAAGCAGGTCCTGCAGCTGTTGCAGGCCGACAGCCATGGCCGCGCGTCCCACCAGGATAGCGACCAAGGCGTTGACGACTACCACAGCAGCAGGTATCAGCAGGAGCAGGCTGGCGGGGCAGACGATACAGCGCCGGAAGGTGAGGACGGCGATGACCACCAGCCCAACAGCAGCGCGGCAGCGATGCGCAGGTCCACATCTGCTGGGCGTAGGACCAGCCTGCGCCAGTCGTCCCGCAGGTCTTCAGGCGCCAGTGATCACCAGCAGCAGCAGCAGCAGCAGCCACCTGCGCCGTCCCGTCGCTCACGCAGGATAGCAGGGAGCGCGGTGGATGTACCCGAGCAGCGGGAGCGCACTGCCAGCCCGCAGCCCAGGTCTGGCTCCGGTGGCAGGACCCGCCGGACCGCGCGCAGGAATGCAGACGCTGACGCGGAGCAGCAGCAGCAGCAGCATGAGCAGGACCAGCAGCAGCAGCAGGAGGCAGAGGACCTTGCTGCACCCATGGATGTTGACGAGCCAGAGGAAGAGGATTACCAGCAGCAGCAGCAGTGGTGCGCAGAGGAGCCGGGCTCGCAGCAAGGAGCGGGGGATGCTGCAGACGAGGATGACCTGGCAGGTGCAGCAGACAACACAGCCCGGCGGTCACGTGGCCGATCTGGCAGCGCCCGGAAGGGTTCTGGTCAGAAGGGCAGCCACAGCAAAGCCCAGCAGCAGCAGCAGCAGCAGGTGGTCAAGCTGGAGTCCTCGCATCAAGGCTCTGACCAGGCAGCAGAGGCTGACGCAGCAGCCACGGCAGACAGCGACGCGGTCGCCGCAGCGGCAGCAGCTGGCCTGGCGGCAGCAGCAGCGGCCAGTGGCCTTGAAGTGTCAGCACTTGGGTCGCAGGCGGCGTTCCTGCCAGGGCTCCAACAGCTTGCGCAGCTGCAGATGGCGCAGCTGCAGAGCTTTGGCGTCACTCCAGACAAGAGAGGCTCCCGACTTGGAGGTGGGCGCGCTTTGGGTGCTGCTGGTGACTCGGGGCTCCAGCTCACACAGCAGCCTGGACATGCAAGACAGCGGTGCACATGCGATTTCAAGGCCTGCATCACAGGACATGGCTCTGTGCAGTTTTGAGCCATCCGTTGCCAGGTTGCAAGGTGGTGCCTGATTCACACATGCAAACCGACTTTGCACCCTCTCTGCTCATCAGCATGTTTGTCGTGTGCATGCATCGCAGGCGGCATGCTGGGGCCCAACACCCCTGACGACGTGCGCATGGCACACCTGGGGCTGCAGTTTGCGTGAGTGGCGGCTCTGGCTGCAGCCTGGTTGTGGGCAGTCCCCACGCTTTCATGCAGCCGGCAATGCGCACATGTGTCTCACACATCGGGCTCTGTGTTTTTTTTTATAGTATGCGCCACAACAGCAGAGACACATCCTACGTGTAGCCCGTGTCCTGGTCACCTCTTGCAGAGCCGTTGCTTTGACGCGCTGTGTTTGGCTGCGATGCCTGCGCTGTGCTGTGCTGTGCTGCGATGCAACGCCTGTGCTGTGCTGTGCTGTGCTGCGCCCACAGGTCCAACATGCGCTCCTGCCACTGCAAGAAGAGCCAGTGCCTGAAGCTGTACTGCGACTGCTTTGCCAACAACACCTTCTGCAACGGCTGCGCGTGCATGGACTGCAAGAACATCGAGGCAAACGCACAGGTGCGGCACTGGCAGTACATTGCAGTACATGGGCACTACATGGGCAGCCCATGGGCAGTGCATGTACAGTACATGGGTGTACATGGCAATACATGGCAGTACATGAACCTGGTGGGGCTGCGCCCGGCACTCCTTGTCAAGCTCACTTGTGGTGCGTAGGCCGATTGTTGCTCGGCTGTGGTTGTTGCTCGGCGGTCGTTGGTGGTCGCCGTTGGGGTTGTGGAAGGACTCTCTGAGAGTGGATGTGGGGCAATGTCCCCTGCCCTGTGATTGTTGTGGCGCTGCATGCACCCCTGCATGCACGTCTACTTTCACCGTTGCGGCCCTGTTCCCATTCTTTTCGCCCTGTCGACACTTGTTGTCTGCAGGAGGTGATGGCGAAGCGCGTCAACATCCAGCAGAGGGACCCCAATGCGTTTGCACACAAGCTCGCGCAGCGGGCAGACACCCTGACCAACAGGAAGGGCTGCAAGTGCAAGAAGAGCCACTGCCTCAAAAAGTACTGCGAGTGCTACCAGGTCAGTTGACACAGTGGCACAGCAGCCCCGCTTGTGGCTCAGGCGTTGGGAGCTGACATGCGTCCTAAGTTGCAGCGATAGTCACTTGAACACTCAAGGAGTGTGTGGCTCAGCTTGGAAGCCCCATCTTGGCGTGATTGTGAGCTCTGTCCATGTTGTCTAAGGCAGCAGAGGCGTCCACTGTCTGTCTGAGCTCTGTCATCGTGCTGCCACCAAGAGTCACGCTAGGGCAGTTTGTCGTGCCAGGGCAGCTCGTCGCTTGTGCAGAGTCTGTGCCTTCTGTGCCTGATGCCCTCTATCCAACTCCTGCTTCCCTGACCCCGACCCCTTGTTTTTCACCCTTTGCGTGGCTGCTGCGCACAGCTGGGTGTGCGCTGTGGCGACCTGTGCAAGTGCGTGGACTGCCACAACTGTGGCGAGATTGACGGCACCTCCCTGCCCATGCCCACGACCATGCTGCAGCACCCCACCATGCTGTCAGCGTCTGCCGGTCAGCAGCAGCGCATGCAGCACGCGGTGGCAGCAGCGGCAGCAGCCGGCGGCGCCTACTGGCCCATGGGTCAGGCACTGCCAGCAGTGTCTGCGGGCGCTGTCACTCCCAGCACCTCTGTGAGCCTTGCACAGGCCCAGGCGCAACGTGAGCGGCCGCTGCGTGCTTGTGACTGGGTACCGCCTGCCCGCCTGCCTGACGATGCCTTGTAGAGGCTGCCTGTCAGACCTGAGAGTGCTGCAGAGTGTCGCTTGCATGACCCGCACGCATCAAACAGGGGTGCGCGTCACGCAGCTGATGGTGCCTCAAGCCTGCACCCAGTCAGAACTCCTGCAGCAGTAGGGCGCCAAAACGCACATACCACTGCCAACTCCTGACTCGTCATTCATCACTTGCCTGCTTGCTCCGTGTCGCTGCGTCCCGCTGCCTCTCCACTCTGCTGCCTGTCCACAGTGCTGCTGCGGCTGCAGGGCGGTGTACCAGGCACACCTTGCAGCGCCCCACTGGTCGCCGGTCTGGCACTCCAGCAAGGCACGCCCACAGCGGCAGCAGCAGCGGCGGCAGCGCTGGGCCTTGCGCTGAGCCAGCCCCTTGCAGCCGCTGGCTCCGCTGACGGGTCTGCAGGCGGCCTGACTGCAGCCACAAGCGCAGCGCCGGATGCGACGCCAGTGCTGACCGCCGCAGGGTCGAACCCGCAGCCGCCCAAGTCAGCTGGACGCTTGTCAGTGGAGCGGGGCAGCTTGCGATCCACAGCCAAGCCGCTGCTGCCAGAGTTCATGCAGGCCGCAGAGGCAGCAGGCAATGCTAGCAGCGTCAGGAAGGTGCTCCTGCACACCTCAATTGCAGCAGCAGCGGACAGCAACGAGGACCAGCTGCCAACGCCAGACCATGCGGGCGCAGAGCACCACCTGCTGCAGCTGCGCGACACCAGCAGCGAGGTGGAGGCTGCGGCAGCTGCAGCGGCTGCTGCTGCCGAGGCTGCCTGCGCTGCAGCAGCAGCAGAGGCCGCAGCGAGGCACCTGTTCGATGCGGCAGCCCTGGCTGGGGCGTCCCACCACTACCAGGCAGAGTACAGCAGCTACACTGGCCAGCAGCGGCAACAGCCGGGCTTCATCAGCAGTCCAGTGGAGCACCCCTCATCCAAGCTGCGGCACCAGAGCCCCGAGCAGGCACAGGCTGCCACAAGCACCAGCAGCGGGGGCGACAGCAGGTCTGGACCCCTCTCGTCAACCGTACCCGGCAGCGTCACCAGCAAAGGCCGGCACCGACTGGCATCCAGCAGCAGAGCCTGTGAGGATGAGGCGAGCACCAAGCACCTGCCGTCGCAGCAGCCGCCCCCGCAGAAGGGCCTGGCAGCGCTGGTGCCTGGGTCGTCCACTGCCGCTGCCGCCGCCGCTGCTGCTGCATGCAGCGAGCAGGCAGGCCACCTGAGCAACACACGGCGGCAGCTGCTGCAGCAGATCCAGGAGGAGACTGCAGGGCTGTCTGCGGCTCATGCCTGGCAGCAGCACACCACAGAGGGCTGCGGCCAGGCCCAGGCTGCAGCAGCAGCGGCAGCAGGGGTCCCAGCTTCAGAGGCCATGCCTGCCGCTGATGCCGGCACCCGCAGCGACAGCAGCAGCCCCGGCCAGCCAGTGCTGCTGGGCCCCAACGGCCCCACCGTGGTGCTGCCGCAGCATGTTCTGCGCTCTGCAATGAGCCAGGGGGGTGCTGCCCTCAACCTGAACGCAGCCCCGGCTGCTGCACCCTTGGTGGCGCTTGGCGGGGACAGTGACGCTGCCGGACAGGACGCAGCAGCGGCGGCTGGTGCACCCCGGCAGACTGCAGGCATGCTGATGACTGTCGTGGACGAGCAAGGCTGCGTGCAGTACTACTTCCTGCCCAACAGCGAGCCTGCTGCTCCGGATGCCTCAGCCGCACAGGAAGCCCCCAGCTTGCAGCAACAGCAGCTGCAGCAGGACGAGCAGCAGCAGGGCGAGCAGCAGCAGCTGCAGGGTGATTCGGCTGGCCAGGCGCAGACGTATGCCTTGCGCTCTCGCGCACACAAGTCACACTCCCCGGTCAACGGCCACATGCAGGTGGATGAGTCCACGGCAGCAATCCCAGAGGAGCAGCCCCAGCACGATGAGTTGGGCCCGCGCATGGCAACCAGGCACTACCACCCGCAGCACCAGCAGCAGCCGGTCTTCACGACGCCAACGAAGGAGCGGCCAGCCGAGGAGGACCAAGCAGTGCCTGCAGCAGCAGCTGCTGCGGCGCGCAGCCTGCGCAGCAGCAGCGCGGCTGGCGGCGGCGGCAGTGATGGTGTTGGGGGCTCAACCTGCAGGACCACGCCCCCCAAGCGGGCCACACCTGTCAAGCGCAAGGCTGATGCAGAGGTGGGTGCTGTTGGTGTGCTGTCACCGATGTGCTAGGGTGTAGGGTCTTGTCTCGACGCTAAGTCGGGCGTTTGGGGTAACTCTGCATAGTTGCAGCAGCACCAGTCAGCAGCACAGGCCCGTGGCTAGGGCAGGGTGCGTTTAGCATGATTTGCTGGCATACGTTGACGTCCTTCCACAGCACCACTGCCCGCTGCACCCCCTGTCGCTGCTGGAATGCCGGGGGAAACTGCACAGCAACGAACGCCACTGCTGCTGCACCTGTGTGTCGTGCTGCAGGACACCATGCCTCTAGCCTCCCCTCAGCAGCCTGGCCCGTCACCGGCCAAGCTGCCTCACCACCTGTCATCGCCACCCAGCCTGACGCTGCAGGGTCTGAGCCACCAGCAGGCCTCGCCCTCACAGCGTGTTGTCCTGTCGCCTGTCAAGCTTGCGACAACAGCGATCAGCCGTGGCGCCTTCTCCAATGCAGCAGGCGCTGACAGGCAGGCGGTGAGCAGGGGCGCCGGCAGCAGCGCACGGGGCCAGGCCAAGCAGCAGGACCAGCCGCAGCAGCTGGTGCCTGCCGGTGCTCCTCAGGAGATGCAGCTGTTCCTGGCGACGACCGCAGACGGGCAGCAGCTGCTGCTGCGGGCGCCAGCAGGCACCGACCCCCAGACCCTCATAGGCGCAGACGGCAGTGTGCAGAGCTGCTACCTGGCTGCGGTGCTGCCCAATGCCGCGCTGGCAGCGACGCAGCAGGAGGGCGCTGCGGCGCAGCAAGCTGCGGAGCCGCAGCAGCAGTATGCGCTGACGGAGCAGCTGCTGCAGCAGCCGCAGC
>QAXK01003427.1:0-13170 GCA_004335735.1 Chlorella sp. KRBP | reverse complement strand
GCACGCGCTCATTGAGCGGCAAGAATGCCAGCTGGGGAGGGCAGATCAGCGGGAGCACGACCCACGTCAGCGTCCCAAAGGAGTTTTGGGGGGAGGGGGAGAGGGGCTTCAAGGTCAGCTGCACACAGACATCTTTGGCTTCTCCCGCACCAACAAGCTGCACCCCAATCCCACCACCGACAAGGAGTACGCCGCAGAGCTCCTCCTGCCGGATGACGACCAGCTGTTCTTTGGGGGTGGGAGATCGTGTGCCTGGTGATGGCAGCCCTGGCCTCGAGTGCAGCCACCTGGCTGAGGCGGTGCACAACCAGCGTGCCTGGGGGCTTGCTGCACAAGGCGAGCGCGCGGCACCTTCAGCCGACCCCGGTGGAGGTGCTGGGCTGTGCGCGAGAACCATGTGCGCTGTCAACGTGTTTTCAACGTGTTGGGGCGCAGGATCGGCAACAGCTGCTGGATGCGGCGGCAAAGGCTGGCGCCGTGACCAACTACGAGGGGTGAGTGAGGTGTGCCTGCTGTGCACGCACCCCTTGCACTCCACCTGCTGCTGCAACGATGCTGCATCCCGCCGAGTGTGATGTTTGGGGCACAGGTGGCGTCAAGGGCTAAAGGGCAAGCGGTTCAAGATCAAGGGCGTCACGCTCTTCAACATTGAGGACGCCAGCGGTCAGTGTGTGTGTGTGTGCGCGCTTGCAAACACCGGGCGGCCCAGCCGCAACAACCAAGGCTGCACGGATCAGCAGCGAGGAAAGATTAGGCACCAACCACCAGTGTAGTGCAGCTGCGGGCCTCCCTGCTGAATGAACACTGTCATGGTGCTGGTGCGCCAGCTGCCTCCCTTGCCGCCTGACCTAGACATATGCTCGTGCCACCACCACCGCATGTGTGCAGGAGAGAAGATTGGCCAGGCTGCGCTCTTTGACAAGTACGAGCTGAACGGCAAGGAGGTGGAGGTGCAGGCGTACCGTGACGCCATGGCGGCGCTGCGGTCCGCCCCCACCGCCGAGCAGCTGGAGGAGGCGCAGCAGTCGGTGCAGAAGTGGGCAGAGTACGTGCGCGCGCTCAAGGAGGTGCACGGGCTGGGCAACAAGGACCCCCAGGTGCAGGAAGCAGTCACCAGCCTGCAGGTGAGAGGGCGCCTGGGCGGGGCTGGGGACGGCGTGCAGGAACGCTGCCGCTGAGAGCATGAGCGATGCGCACAGCGAGGCTGCGCAGGGGGCCAGTGGGGCGGGCATATCCCTGCACGCAGCTGGTCTGAACGATGACGTGTGCGCTTATGATGCGTGTGGTGGCGTGTGCAGGCGTGGAAGGCGCAGCTGGCCAGCTTGCAGGAGCGGCTAGACCAGGCCATGGCTGCAGCCAAGGCAGGGTTCGATGAGGCTGATAAGGCAGAGTAGGGAGCAGTAGGGAGCGTGCATCTGCTGGCGTTTTGACGTGCGTGCCAGCGGTCTGCAAACGCCTCGCGACATCCAACTTGCAGAGAATCTCCGACGACTTTCTCGCAAACACAAAGCAGCGGGAAGATGGCTGCTGTCAAGAATAGCGTATACAACGGTAGTGGCACAGGCAAGTGTTGGGTCAAGAGAAGCCCCCCTTCATCCCCTGCCAGCTTGTCCAGCTGACACGCAGCGCGCCAGCACTCGCAGCTCCTGCCGAGATGATCTAGGACAGCCGCCACGCTCGCTCATAAGCATTCGATAAAGAATACAGATGCTGCTGCTGCTGACATGTGATGATCAGTTGAGGAAGACCTGCAGCAGCGCCCGTGCCACCGGCACGCGCATCAGCCGGAGGTAGGTGAGCACGCCGGCGCCCGTGAGGATGCAGCCTATGCTGCCGACGGGCGACTCGCCCAGGTAGAAGTCCAGCATGCTCTCCACTCCGTAGTTGACCAGGATGACGCCCTGCGTGCACGCAAGCACGGAGTGGGGCGCTGCCACATCAACTCGGGAGTCCCGTGCCAGGTGCAGCTCCTCACCACGGCACGGGGTCGCTTTCCTCAACACTCACCAGGACGAAGAGGATGCTGGTGGCGAGCGTCTTTGGCTCCAGCTTGCTCCAGCGCTGCGCCATGCGTGCCGAGAGCCGCGCCCACACTCGCCGCACGTAGGCGCGGGGCTCCTCCCCTGGCTGCTTCCGGAAGAAGCTGGTGTAGGTCCCGCCTGGCAATGCTCCTGCCGCTAACCTCCGCTGCAGCTGCGGCGCTCCTCGTTGCTGCTGTGGCGAGTCCGAGTGTGCGGTGGGGGGGAGGCGCAGAGGCTCCTGCTGCTGCTCTTCTCGCTCCAGGTACTGAGGCTGCTGCTGCTGCTGCTCCTGCTGCTGCTGCTGCTGCGCCTGAGCGTCGAGCGTGCGCAGCGAGTCGGAGGCGTCTACCTCCTGCGTGCCGACCGGCGAGCGGGAGCTGCAGCGGCTAGGCGGGAGCAGCACCAGCAGGGGCTCCACATTGTTGGAGCGCTGGAGCGGCTGTGGTCCTCTCGCAGCAGTGCGCTGCTGCGGTGGAGGCGCACGGTGGAGTCGGGAAGCGCCACCCGGGAGCTGCAGCGCCCGCATCGTATCCCGCTCTGCACTCGCTTTCGCAAATGGCCGTGCTTGGAGCTTGCCCCTCCTCCTCCTGTCCCCGACCGTGCAGACCCCAAAGTTTGTCCATGCAGAATCCTGCAGCTCCTGCATCTGCTCCAATTCTGACTGCCGATGGCGCTTGGCTGGAGCGACAGGCAGGGTGCTGGCGCGGACGGCGGCAGCCGGAGGGGCTTTACGTGCGTGTCCGGCTCTGGCACCGCGTGGCGCTCTGGTAGCTGCAGCAGCCAGGCGATAAGGTTAGCTCTCGTGCACGGGGCTGATGTGTGCACACGCGCAGGCTGCTGCTGGAGATCAAGGACAGCGCCACAGCAGCTCCCATTTACTACAAACGCGATGGTGCGTGCGCGGCAGGCGTTGGGCTGGACGGCCCTGCACATACACAGTGCCATTGTGCAAGCAGGCGCTGATTGTGAGCTGTCTATGCAGGCGCACGCTTTGAGGGCTCGGACTCCACCGTCAAGTTCACGGTCGAGACGGAATACACCTTCACCATCAGCACGACGCCACCGATGAACATCCAGTGCGTGCTGAGACGTGCAGGGCAGCACACTGCATGTGGTAGACCGTCTCTGTGAAGGCATCACACGGCTTGGGATGGGTCCACACTGTGCCGCGCAGGTCATGCACGATGCAGGCGGACGGGCGAGACGAGGTGCGCGTGCTGACATGTGTTGCCATGCTGCCCCTGCCACCCTCTACGCAAATGCTGCTGCTACTACACAACCTGACCCACCTGCAGGTGCTTCAAGGCTGGGCACCTCCCCCGCCGCCCCTCCCCACCAGCATCCCTGTCCTGCCCGCGCCCCAGCCAGCCCTCCCTCTCAACACAACGGCACAGCAACAATCGCAGCAGCAGCAACCTCCCCCAGCGGCACCGACAACAGACGCAGTGGCCTCACCCAACCGCAACTCCCTCCTCCCATACCAGTCCCCGCCCGACGCCTCCCAACAGATGCCCGCCCCGCCCTCCTCCTTGCCCCAGCGCCAAACACGCTCCGCACCGCACAACACAGTGCCAGGCCCTCCCAGCAACCCTCAGCCCCTGGCCGCAGTGCCAGACGACTCCCCTCTCATCGACCTGGACGACCTGCCCGTCATCAACAGCCCCGTGCAGCCGGTCCCACCCCCAGGCACGCCCCCACTCACGGCCGACCAGGGCACCCACAGCAGCCGGCTCCTGGCAGACAGCATGCTCACCACCCAGGAACTAACCGCAGCAGCGCGCAGCAGCGTCCTGCCTGAGCGGCCCACCGTGCTCGTGCCTGGGACGGAAGGACCAACGGCAGCGCGGTCCCACTCCCACGGCCTGAGTGAGTTTTCAGTGCAGATGGTTGCCTCCCCCAGTGCCGCCAACGGCGTGGCGCTGCCCACGCAGCCCTCCACTGCAGCCTCAGTGGGCGCTGGCGTGGGGAGCCAGCAGGGAGGAGGAGGAGCAACAGGGCCGTGGGGTGCGCTGGGGGAGGGCATGGGCCGGTGGACGTGGGAGTGCACCTGGCCCCGCTCCGACAAGAGCACACGGGCGCACGTCACACTGGTGCTCATGACCGAGGTGCGGCGGACCCTGTGTTGTGCGTAAATGTGCAGCTGGACAGGGGGCCGGTGTTGTGCTTTGCTGTGCTCTTTGTTGCTGCAGCTCACACACGCGCCGCAGCCTCTGCGTGCCCCTCCTGTGCACGTGCCGCAGGAGCTGGGGCGGGTTGAGCTGCTGCTGCTGGCCAAGGTGTACAAGACCTGGGACAAGCGGCGGCTCAACGGCAGCAGGCTGCGGCACGTGCAGTACCTGCTGGTGGCACACCCGCAGTTCGACAGGCAGGCCAAGGTGGTCAGCACGAGCTACTTCAACCTGCCTTGAACCTGGTGGTGGCGTGTGATGGTGTTTGTGGTGTGCAAGGGCACGGAACCCTCGAGTGGAGCAGGAGCAAGGAACCAGGGACAGAGCAGACGGCGGAGATACAGAAATGTGCAGCAGCAGCGTGCCCAGCGAGGCGGACAGGCAAGCAGAGTCTGAGGCCGTGCAGCCGCCCACGGCCGCGCAAGCGGCGTGCCAGTATGGCGCGTGGCACCGCCAATTCCAGCGGCACGCCCTCCGCAGCCGCGTGATCGAGCTGCCGCACCAGTTTGTCGAGTACCTGCTGGCTGATGGCGTGTTTGTGGGGGACGGCTCCAAAGCGGTGCGTGCGGCGGGCACGCCAGCCATGCCCGAGGACCAGAGGACGGCCGCACAGCACAATCACGGTGCTGCAGCCGTGGCTGTGCCCACCTGCTGCTGCTCCCACCTGCTGTTGCTTGGCGCAGTTGCCTGCGGCGGGCACGAGGCCCTACGATAGCAGCAGCGACGAAGCGAGCAGCGCAGGCGACGACGACGAGCAGGGTGACGGCGAAGATGAGGAGGAGGAGCACCAGGACTGGCCCGAGCTGTTCCCGGAGCTGCATCGCGTGCTCACCGAAGCCATCCTCCACCTGGGCGGCCAGGTGCGCTCCCTGCGATGAGCACAGCACGCAGGGATTGGTGCGGAGTGCGTGGTTGCATGCATTGTAGCTGTTGCCGGCATCACTGTGAGCGACGCCGTCGACGTGCGCCGTGCAGGTGGTGCCCAAGCTCAACTGGAGCTGCCCCACGGACGCCGTGTGGGTCAATCCGAACGGCAGCTTGGCGTGCGAGAACGCGGAGCAGGTGCGGTGTGGTGATGGGGGTTCCCTGGGACGTCGGGCGCGGATCGGTGCCCGCACCACACGGCACGTTCTAATGTTCCTCTCTCCTTCCTGCTGCAGGTGGTGCTGATGCTCAAGAGCTCTGACCGTGTGGCGCACGACCTGGAACTCCTGACGGCCTGGCACAGGCAGCACCAGCGGCAGCAGCAGCAGCCGCCGGTCAGCGCAGGGCCAGGGCCGTCAGGGAGCGGCGAGCCAGCACCACCACCACCACCGCCATCAGCCACAGGGGCACGGGGCGAGGTGCCCACGCTGGTCCTGCGCAAGTGGCACGACCTTCGGCCAGAGCGCGAGTGGCGCTGCTTTGTGCGCGCTGGGCAGCTGGTGGCTGTCAGCCAGCGGGACCCCACGCAGCACTACCCGCAGCTGTGCGGTGCAGCGTGCAGTGTGGACGAGGAGCAGCACCAGCAGCAGGAAGGCGAGGAGGATGGGGAGGAGGAGGAGGAGGAGCAGGAGATGCAGCCAGACGCTCAGCAGCAAGGGCCGCTACCGTTTGGCCCGCTTCCCTTGGGCAGTCCAGGTCGAGGTCCAGGTGGCGCACGCAGGCGCAGCAGGCCGTGGCTGCACCCAGCCGCTGTTGGCGCGGGGCCCGAAGCGAGGCAGGCGAGGGACCTGCTGGCCCGGTTCCACCAGCAGCACGTGGCGCACGCCTTCACCGCCCTGCAGCACTGTGAGTGGATGTGGGCGTTGCTTTAGCTGGGTTCGTTGGCTAAAATCATCTAGCCTCATCATGCCACGGGCCCCGCCAGGCGCACCTCTGCGTGGCCAAGGTGTCATGGCCTGGCCTTGTGCATGACGTGCAGACACATACGACGCCTACGTGGCCACCACCGGCACCATCAAGCTCATAGACTTCAACCCCGTAGGAGACACCACATCACCACTGCTGTTCGACTGGCATGAACTGGGACTGGCGGCTGTGGCCGAGGGCGACGGCAGTGATGCGCCACCGCCACCGCCGCCGCCGCAGCAGCAGCAGGAGGGTGGTGATGGTGCAGCGCCATCAGCTGCGCAGCAAGGCGGCGGCGGCGTGGTGCCAGAGGGAGCGGCGCGGCAAGGAGGAGCGAGGCGTGTGCTGTTGCGCGTGGTGCCGGCTGCGAGCTACGTGCAGGCGGGGCACCGCGCGGCGTGCGCCATGCCCTTCGACATGCTGGGGCTGCAGAACAGCATCGAGAGCATGGTCGGGCGCATGCAGCAGCAGAACTGAGGCTCTTGCACACTCTTGCAGTGCTGGAGTGGGGAATCACGTCATTGATAGGGTGCAAGCCGCGCGCCGCGCCGCGTCATCATCATCATTGCGCCCACATATGAGGGCGCAAATTTCATCTGCAAATTTCATCGTTCCTGCAAAGCTCTGTGCGCCCAGCACGTGTGTTGGTGTAGCTAGCATACGCACGCAAAGCGCAAAGCCCGTAGAACGTGCAAGCAAAAGAGCCAAGAGCGCCGTGCTCACGCGCTGCGCCTGAACCATGGCACCCAGACGCTGGTGGTGCGTTGGTACTCGCGGAAGAGCGCCGCACGCTCGGGACGCTCCAGCATGCGCACCTCGTTCATGTACGTCACGCCCACCTGCACACACATGCAAATCCCGCGCGTGCGCACGCAGCTTGACGCCGTGTTATGCAAGCTACCACACACCCGCCTCCCACCAGGGCGGGAGTCCCAGCCCCTGGCCACCGAGTGAGCACCTGCCATGTGGCAGAGTGGCCCTCTTTGCCCGCCAATGCAACAAGCTGCAGCGTGCCCCCTGCGAGTGCCTGCAGCGCCCGCCCCGCCTCCCTCACCATGCACAGCGTGTTGAAGAGCGTGCCTCCCACCATCCAGGCCTGCCCCAGCCGCACGGCGTACAGCGACACGCCCCACCAAAAGAGCTGCTCGCCAAAGTGGTTGGGGTGCCGGCTGTAGCGCCACAGGCCCGTGTCCAGCAGCAGGACGGGCGAGAGGCCTGCCTCGGTGCGCAGGCGGTTGCGGGCCATGAAGGCATCCAGCTGATTGTCAGCCGCCCACGCAATCACAAGGCCTGCGGCCAGGACCACACAACGCCACACCACAACACGCAGGTACTCTTGGTGCCCCAGCTCGCAGCTGCCTTGCGTGGCTGTTGTGAGCGGCGATTGAAGAGCAGGGTGCAAGTGCAAGCAGGTAGAGTGGCTACCTACAGCGCGCACCTGCCAGGGCCGTCAGGGTGGCCACCGTGTCGAGGGGCAGCCAGGGCGCGGCGCTCGTGTGCACGGCCAGGTAGGGCAGCGTCAGGCCCACCAGCATGGCCTGAGGGAGAGCAGGCAAGGCACAAGGCACGCGCAGGGCACGCACATGACCTGCTCAGCCCGATCCAAGGCAAGCGACGCCTGGCGCAATCTCACGCTCAGGCAGTCCTCAGAACCCGCAATGTGCAGCACCTGGCACCCAGTGATTTACCGCAGATGTCAGCTTGCTTAGCGCCTTGCCAGCGCCTTTCAGCTAGCCTGAGTATCTACTTGCGGCACTCACGTGCTGCACCAGGTAGCCTGCGAAGAAGCTGAGGTACCACCAGTGCCCGCCGCACTGACGGGACATGTCGTTGTAGCGCGGGTCCTCACGCGCGCCAAACTGCCACTCCTCCCTGCACGACGTCGAACACCACCACACACGAGGGATTGGCGAGGTTGAACAGCCACGCCACGCACGCGTTGCGTGTGGCATCATGTGTAGGGTCAGGGAGAGGTTAGCGGGGGCTAACCAACCAGATGCCCTCTCGCTCCTTCTTGTGCCGCATGAGTCATCTCTACGCTAGCGGCTAGCGTGCTCCTGTCAGGTAGCACACCGCCCTGCTTGCCTGCGGAAGTAGTTGTGCGTGAGGCGCGTGGCCCACAGCCTGAGGATGGCGGGCGCGATGACGCCCCGCCAGCGCTCGGCGTGCGCCAGCGGGTGCAACTGGTAAAACAGCTGGATCAGCACCGGCGCAAGCGTCCTGCGCGTCGCACACCGCCACCGGGCCCACGCCGCCACACATACAGAGGTGTAGATGCAGCTGCAGCAACATACAGCCACCCTGGGCTGAGGTCGCTGACGTTGCTGCAGCTGGTGAGTCCAGAGTAGACTGCCTGCCTCACTCAAGCCTCACTCACCAGTACGGGTCGATAAGCTGCAAGCAGGTAAGGACAGGATAGCGCAGGGCAAGCGTACAGTACGATGAGTGAGAGACGTGCGGTTGCGGCCATGCAGACCACGGGACTCCAGCTTGGTTTCCCCACCCCGTCCCCAGCTGCCCCATACAGCAAGTCAACTGCTCGCGCCAAAGCTGGTTGAGCTGGCCCCACAACACAAGTGCCTGCAGCTGGTCGCCCTCACACACGGGCACACGACATTAAACCCTGCCCATCCACTCACCCATGTGCTCTGCTGCACGCGTGAGATGACCCAGAACAGCACGTCGACGTTGAGCAGGAACACGAGGTTGACAAAGAGCAGCGGGTGGTGCAGGCCCAGGCGCTGCCACCACTGCAGCGTGACCACTCCGGGCCACAGCGAGCGCAGCACAATGGTCCAGTGCTCGCTCAGGTCCACCTCTATGGGCACGGCCAGGTGACCCTTGGTGGGGTCAGCCATGATCACCTGGGAGAGTAAATCAGAGGCCAGGAAATCAGAGGCAGATTGGTTAAACTGTAGGTGAAGCAAGCGTTTGCGCCAAAGAGGCAACTGCCTGCAAGTGCTGCTGGGTGAACCCGATTGCAGGGTGGCCCGTGCGTCTCTGCCCTGCCCTGCCCTGACCCGTCAGCATGACAAAAGTGGTGCCGGCGTGCGTGCTTGGAGACAACGCACACACCTGTTGCGCCAGCAGTGTGGCAGGCATGGCCACGCCCACCATGAGCAGGAAGTTGGAAAGGTTCTGCCACCCACTCAACCTGCACCATGAGGGCAGCATGGGCACCTCCAGACCCACCATAGCGATTGGGCAACAAGGCACCTCCACACGGAGGCACTATGCCACACGCGCAGGCTGAGGACACTGCATGCTGTCCACACCGTGTGAACCCACTCGCCTGGGCACGACGGTGACGCGCCGTGGCGTGGCTGGCACGTCCTTGAACGTGACCCTGTTTCCACTGGGCGTGCGCGTGGGGTTGCGCAGCAGCGACTTGGTGGTCGCTGGCGTGCGTGGCGCTGCTCCCCCTGAGGCTGCAGCCTCCCTGGCCGGTGTGGTGGCCGCGGTGGCGCCAGCGCGGGGACTGCGGGGGGACCTGCGCTCGCCCCCGCCTGTGGGGCTGCGGCCAGGGGGGCTGCGGCTGGCAGGCCTGCTGGGCGTTGCTTCGGCCGTGGTGCTGGCAGCAAAGGCGTCAGCGAGGGAGGAGGGGCCCGCCGGGCTGTCGGCAGCGGTGGCGGCGGCGGTGCGGCCCCGTGGCTGTCGGCTGGGCGTGCGCCCGCCTGGCGTGGCGGCGGGCTCCCCTGTGGCTGAACCGGATGCCCTGGAGCGAGAGGGCGTGCGTGCGCCCTTGCGGGCGGCGGGTGCAGGGGCAGCGGTCCGGGTGTCGAGGAGCCACGATGCGTCGAACGTCTGCACTGGCCACATGTACCTGCAGGTGTGCGGGTGCAGCAGAGTGAGTTGCTCATGCTAGCAAGCTTGTCACGCTGTCCTGTGGCAGATGGCAGGCAGACGCACCGCACGCGGACGTCGACCGAGGGCGGTCCCCTGGTCGCCTGCACCTCATACCGCCCCTGTGGGTAGCGCACGCTGGGTGCCGTGACCTTGACGACGTAGCCCTCCACCGGTCCCTCCAGCGGCGGAGACTGCGTGGTGGGCCACGCGAGCGCAGGTGGTGGTGCGCCAGCTGCGCTCCAGCCAGAGCGACACCAAGCAGTGCGTCTGCGCTCACCCACGCCTCAGCAGGAATCAGCACGTCGCGCCCGACCGCGTCCATCGGGATTGCAGAGGCGTTGTTGTGCGTGGGCTCGAGCGATGCACGTCGATTTGGGACTATTGGCGCATGCTGGATGGCAAGGCGCAGCGGTGCACAGAATGCTTGCAGAGTGCAATTGTTGCCAATGCTGTGCCGAGTGGACCGAAGGGAGGCCAGGGTCAAGTGCCCTGGCCGCGCACCAGGAGGGACGCGCTGGAGCAAGGCCACATTTTGAGCCATTGGGCACAGGCGTCATCAGGATGGGGCTCTCCATGGACGCAGCGCCGTCCCACGAGGTACGCCGACAGATGTTGACAAAAATTCTGTAAAATCCTGTACAGATCAATCATTGGCAGATCAGAATGGATCAGCTCAAGGGCAGCAGGCTTGATACAGCCGGTGCGCCGCCGGTGGGCAGAAGCAAATCATCATCTAGACGGCGCAGGTCCTGACGCAATGGGCGCGAGGGGCATGCTCCAGCTGCCGCCTGCTGAAGCAGGGGGCGCCCCGGACGGGTTCTCTAGTGGCAGCGGGCAGCGGCACACAAATGCGTACGTGACGGAGCATTTGGTCACGGACTGGGTGGCGCCGTCCACCGTGTAGGGGCAGGCCGTGCCGCCTGACGTGTCGCCCAGGACCCAGCAGCCCACGCCACTGCAGCGTGCCCTGACGACATCCAGGGCGTCCTGCCCGTCGGTCAGGCTGACCAGGCGGGCCTGCTGCCCGTACGTGGTGCAGATTGCCTGTGCCGAAGCGTAGCCTGTAGAGGCGGTGAACCACAGGTAGGCCACAGCCGCTGCACGCAGTCGGCAGAGGACAGGACAAGGCGCATGTTGAGGCGCCTGGCAAGGTGCGCTGGCTGTGAGGTGGCGTGTGCAAACGAATGGCAGGAGGTCTTACTTGGCGGCTCGGGCGGGGAGGGCGGTGGGGAGGGCGGTGGCGGGGGAGGCATGGGGAAGGGAGGAGGGGCCGGCGGTTGGGGCGGGGATGGTGTGGTGTCTGACGTTGCTGCGGGAGCAGAAACAGGTGAGCAGCCAATAGCTCCTTTGGTGCCTCCTCCTTGCAGTGGCAGGTGGCATTGCGGTGGCTCCCCCGTTGTCCACCCCACCCCTGCACACAAAGCCGCTCACCTGTGCGGCACACAAACAGCAGCTGCTGGCCGCACGCCGTGTAGTTGTACCGCATGTCCTGCGCCACGGGGCAGTTGGCGTCGCCCGGCTGAGTGCCGGCGGGCGCGCTGACCCAGCACCTGGCCTGCGGGTCGGTTTGCTGCTTGTTGGCCGGGCCACACAAGATGTCCACGGCGGTGCGTGAGGAGCTGCCATAGTCGTATGGGGCCAGGGCACTGTCGAGCACCTGCAGGTCCAGGGGTGGTGTGCGAGGCACAGCTCCGCCTCAGGTGGGACGCACACGGCAGCACGACCAAGGCCCTGCTGGTGGTGGTGGTTGGATCAGCGTGCCAGCTGCGGATCGCCCTGGGTCAATCACCTGGCAGCCATCAGAGGCTTGGTACCAATTCAGGGGCTGTGTGAAGAGGACGTAGAGCCACCCATCCAGCTCCAGGCTCTTGATGTCTGCGTATGGTGCAAACGTGTGCATGCAGGCGTGTGGTCCTTTGCTTGTGTGTGCGCCTGTGAATGCGTGCAGCCTTTGCCGAGCAGTTGGATCCGCAGTGTGCACTGACTTGCAGGAGGCGGAGGTGGAGGCGGCGGGGGCGGTGATGGCGGTGCGGGTGGAGGTGACGGGCTGGGGGGCGATGGAGAGGGAGGAGGGGGCGATGGGCTTGGGGGTGGGGGAGGTGGGGAGGGCTGGGCGGTGGGGGCTCAGGGCTGGGCGGAGGAGGGCTGGGTGGGGGCGGGCTGGGAGGAGGTGGGGGTGGAGGTGGGCTGGGTGGGGGCTCAGGTGATGGTGGCAGCGGGTTTGGTGGTGGTGGGGACGGGCTCGGAGGAGGTGGAGGCGGAGGTGGACTAGGGGGAGGAGGAGGGGGAGGTGGGCTGGGTGGAGGTGCTGGGTATGGCGGCAGAGGGCTGGGTGGTGGAGGAGAAGGGCTGGGGGGCGGTGGAGGGGGAGGAGAGGGGCTAGGTGGGGGACCTGGATAGGGCGGCAGTGGGCTGGGAGGTGGTGGGAAAGGGCTGGGAGGTGGTGGGGGCGGCGGGGGTGGCGCTGGGCTGGGTGGAGGAGGCAAGAGGCTGGGAAGCGGGGAAGGTGGAGGTGGTGGCGGGGGTGGGGGGCTCTGCTGCGCCGCTGGTGATGGCGGCAGACGCAGGTACCAGGGCGGAGGCCGTGGCGGCGACTCTGCGGTGGACACGCGTGCACTCACCATAGTGAACCCGGCATTCCCTGCGTGTTGCTGCGCGCTGCTGCAGCTGCTTGCTGCGTCCTGGCGCTTGCGCTGGGTGAACGGCAATGCGTTCGAGGCGATCCACGGTGCAGCTGGAGCGCACAGAGAGGCGCAGAGCTGTCGCGTTACGCAATTGATCGCGGGACCAGTCGCTGTCTGGCCGGCTCTCCATCCGTGGCCGCAGAGTCGGAAGCCCACCACCGAGTCGAGCTCCACCTTCTGCTCACCTGGCTGCGCTGCGGCTCCAGCCAGCGCCAGCGCTAAGAGTAACGCTGTCCTAGAATTCATCTCCTGGCCTCGCGCTCTCCTCCCGCCGCGTGTTTGACTTGCGTCCGGGAGATGTTGACCAACTCCACGAGCGCGACGGATCCTTCGGCAAGCTGCGGCGGCACTGGAGCAGGCTGGAATAATGCTTGTGCTTATAGGTGTAGCTGTGAGTGTGACTGAGGCTGTGCTCTCCCGGTGCGTGCTCCCGCGGTTTGGTGTGCACGCGCATGCACACCGCCTCAAGCCCAGCTCGAATTGCACAAGCGCACGCATATTGTATAAGGCTCCATATGTACATCTGCCCACATCCCATATCAAGACGCCGCGGCCAGCGCCTGCCCCAGCGGCACGCCCACCGCGGCAGGCGGGGGCCCCGTGGGCAGCGGCCTGGGCAGC
>QAXK01003423.1:0-10689 GCA_004335735.1 Chlorella sp. KRBP | reverse complement strand
TTCACGACAGGTGCCATGATGCTGCAGCCGTCTCGAAACATCGCCAGGCAGGCCTCGCCAAGCAACGGTCACGCCAGTGCACGTTGCTTGTCGGAGGCTGCGCTTGTGTGCAGTGTGTACGTGTGTGTGTTGGTGAGGAGGAGCACAGCGGCCAGAGCATAGGAGCACCCAGATAGGAGCGGAGATAGGAGCATCAGACTCCTGATGATTTCCACCTCACTGCACGACCACCACCCTGCATTCCCCGCTTCCGCATTGCAGGGCAGCAAGACTCGCGACCAGCTGATCAAGGACTGCGAGGCGCTCCTCTCCTGGGAGCAACAAGAGCAGCAGCAACAACAACAAGCCCTCCCAGCCCACGACCCCACCACCACCTCCACCACCTCGTTCACCGCCTTCACCACCCACACCGCCCCCCCATCCGCCGCCCAGCCCCAAACCAGTCGGCGTCGCCTCGCCGCGCCCGGCGGCGTGGCGGCAGGCCTGCAACAGCCCTTCCAGCCCGCAGGTAACAGCCCGGACGGCGCCAGCCCGCCGCAGCCGGCCAGCAGCGCCGGCGGCGACGCGCACAGCAGCGGGGGCGGGGCCGGCGCGGCGTCAGGCTCCTCAGGGTGGGCAGCGGGCGTGCCGTCTGGCGCGTCGTTACCTCCGTGGGTGCAGCAGCGGGCGAGGGCGGCGGACAACGCAGCAGCAGGCGCGCCTGCGTTTGTGGTGGCGACGGTGAACGCCGTGACGCGGCACGCAGCGCACCCCGGCGGCGGCGGCGGCAGCGGTGAGTTGTTTGCGGCAGGGCTGGATGGGGCGTCGGCGGGCGGAGTGCGGGGCGAGGGCGAGGGTAAGGCGGGGGGGGCGTTGAGGCCCGTGTTGGTGGTGGGCGGGGCGGCGCTCGGCGCGCATGAGATCTCCCCCACGTCCACCATCAACACCAACGGGTCGCTAGCATCGGATGGGGCGGCGGCGGCGCGGGCGGCGGTGGGCGCGGCGCTGTCGCCGCACGGCGGATTGGGTGGTGGGGAGGGCGGGTGGGGCGGGGCGAGGGACTACAAGGCGGCGGTGCTCTCGCCAAAGGCGGCGGCAGCTGAGCAGCAGCAGCAGAGGAGGAGCCTGGATGTGGTGTCCAACTCGTCGGCGTCGTCGCTGCTGGCGGCGGGGACGGGCGATGGCGGCAGGGTGAGTGGCATGCTGTGCGGTCACTGTGTCTTTACACCTCCCAAGGGGGACAGCATGAAGTGTGCCTGTAGCGACGCAGCCTCCTGCTTAGCTGGAACCAAATTGGCTGGATTCTGTGAGCGATGCGACCTTACTGTCGTTGTGGCGGCGGGCGGGTCACGTGTCACCTCTCACCTGGTGTTTGGTGCGCAGGCGGCTCAGAGCCCGCACAGGCAGCAGCAGCACGCCAGCGCGCCCGGCACTGACCCCACCTCCGCCAGCAACAACGCCGCGCCCCAGGTCACCACGGGCAGCGCGTCGGCGGGCGGCATGACACCCATGTCCCTGCTCTACATCCAGGTGAGGCCACAGCCGCAGCCATCGAAACAGGGATGGCAGTCGCCACCAAGGCAGCTGGCTTGGTGGCGACTGGTGGCCAATCTGGTTGGCATCGCAGTCGTCTGCGTCACCGCCCACCTTTCGCCCTGAGCATTGTCATGACAATGAGCAAGCCAGCGTGCTCACCATGCTCCTCTGTGAACAAGCAAGCACACCAACATGTGTGCACAACGTGTGCTGGTCGCGATCATGTGGCGCCACCGCAGAAGGCGCAAGAGGCCCGTGCCCGCATGGCTGACATGCGCCAGTCCACCACGCTCCGCACCCTCGGAGGCAGCACCACGCCCCTCCCCCCTGGCCGCCCACTCGGCACTACTGGCAGCACCGCCACCACACCCGGCCTGCCCTACACGCCCCCCTCAGGGCAGCAGGGCGCCCTCGCCTCCCATCCGGTGCGGGGCTCCAAGGAGGGCGCGCTGGCGGCGGCGGCGGGCGGGGTGAGGCAGGTAGGCAGCAGCCCTGCCAGCAGCAACAGCAGCACGCCACGCGAGCGCCAGCAGCAGCAGCAGCAGGGAGGTGGGCAGAGGGCGAGCGGGTCGCCGCTGCACACGCCGGGCCGGGCGGCGCAGCGCGTCGGCGTTTGGAAGTGAGGAGAGCAACCGCCTGCCCTGCAGCTGCATCGTGCGCCGTGCTTTTCAGAAGCGTCCCTTGCCTTGAGCGGCCCAGCAGCTTGGGGCCCCCTGCGCGCCTTGATTTTCTGCGCACTGTGTGACTTCATGCTCTCCACTAGGCTCTGCTTCCCAACAGCTTGCAACGAATCCGAGACCTGAGAATCGTGAGGGAGCAGAAGCACGAAATCGAATGAATGCGGGAGTCACAGGAGTCGTTCAGTTGTCCGATCGAGGCATGAATGTACAGTTTTGCGTTGGTATGCGGGTGCCGGTCCGTGCAGCGTAGCATCAGACTCCTTGGCTTGATCATCACTGTCGCTGTCAGCTGCTACCCGGACGGTGAGGCGCTGGCCTTGCCACCTTGGCGCGCAGAGTACTCGGCCACAAACCTGCACACATGCAGGTCGTGCAAAGCGCGCGTCGTCATGGCCCCACGCAGACCTCACATGCCATCCAGCCTACAAACAGTAGCTACACAAGTCGTCGTATGATTTGTGCAGCCACAGGTGCAACGCACCCTAGTGGGCTCCATGCTACTCCCCTCAACCATGCGTAACGCTGCGCAGCCACTCCAAGGACGTGCACCACCTCAGCCATATCGCGTGCTGCTCCACACCCACCCAGCACAGTCACCCAAAGCGCGCCTCACCTCTGCCACTCCTCCTGCTGCCCCCGCTCGACCGCCTCCTCCTCCTCCAACAAGCGCCGGCGCTCCTCCCGCTCCATGCGCCACCGTGTGCGCACGCCCAGGTACGCCAAAGCCGTCAGCCACAGCCAGTACTGCAGCGGCGGCGGCACGGCACACAAGGCAGCTGTGAGGCACCAGTGCTGCAGCGCAAGCGGCTGATGGACATCGTGTCCAAGCAAATCGCGGCACGCCCCAGCACCTCCTCCCTGTCCACCCATGTCACGCATGGGGGCTTACCTTAAGCCAAGGAGGGTACGCCCTGTGCCTGGGACTGCCGTTGTCCTGACCGTCTGCCGCGCCGTCCCCTGTGTTGTTGTTGGGTGGCCCGCCACCGCCACCTCCTCCACCTCCGTTTGCTAGTCTCAGGGACTCCTGCTGCTGCGTTTCACTCGCTGCTTGCTGCGGGTTGTGGATTGTGCTGCCTTTGGAGGCAGGGCCGGGGATGCCGTCGTGCGCCGCCGCACAGGTGTGCCGCCGTTGCCGCTCTGGGCTGCGTGGCGCGGTGCAGTTGCTCCAGCACGGGGCCTTGCGATGGTGGAGAGCCTGCCATCGGTGCTGCTGACAGGGCGCTGGCGTGTGTGCGGCTGGGCGCATTGCCGCCGCCGGCCAGCTGCATGAGGGGCACTGGCCCCGCTCTGGCGCTGCTGCTGCTGCTGCTCGGTGCCGCATCGCTGAAGACCTCTCACCTCTCAAGCACGCTCTGGCCCGCTCTGCCCTGCGAGCACCCCAAATGCGCAAGTGGGGCTTGCGGACACTGGCGATAAATCGATCCAGCGCAGATTGGGCTCGATTGTGCTCAGCATCGTCCACGCTTCTCGTTCCCGTGCAGACGCGTTCGCCATCGCGATACTTGCTTCCGAGGTGCGGCGTGCCATCTCCCGGCTGGCAAGCGTCTCAGACACTCGTTGTGGGTACTCATGCATTTGGCACAGTCCTGCGGGGCCAGTCTGGGTGCGTGGATGAGCCACTTTTGCGCCTTACCCTCCCACGCGTCCTGCAGAGATCCGCCGCCAACGCCGCCCACAGCAGGATGCAGCAGCAGAAGACAGCGGTCGTGGTAGGCGCTGGCCCGGCTGGCGTTGCGTGCGCGGTCTTCCTGGCCCAGCGTGGCTTTGCCGTGCAAGTCTTTGAGCGCCGACCAGCACCGGCAGAGGATGGCACGCCGTCCTCCGGGCGGACCTTCCCTCTGGCCCTCAACGGCAGGTACGGGGCACAGCCACTGAGTGTGGTCTTCTGCCGATCAGCTGAACAGCTCCTTGTGGGTAGGGGAACACATGTGGCTGGGGGCAGGCGGACGGTGGCGTTCTCAGCCCGTGACACGCGCTTGGATTTCCTCGTGCTTCAATAGTAAAGGTAATCACGCACAGCATTGCCCGCATAACATCTGTGCGCCTACTGTGCGCCCGCAGGACGTTGCTGGCGCTGCAGGCGGCCGGCCTCAACACCCGCAGCCTTGGCGAAGGCGCCTTCCCTCGCAAGGCCGTCGGCATCAACGGCAAACTCCTGCCGGTCAAGATCCACTCCAACCCGTGAGTCAGGAGGTCTGCACCTGGCGTGCTGGCTTGGCCACTGCACCTGGCGGGTGGCCCCCGCCCGGACGCACACGCACGGATGGAAGACGCCAGGCCTTGGCGCCGGCCGGGAGCCTCTCCCCAGCAATCCCACGGCCGAGGGGGCGGCGGGGGCATGAATGATCATGTATGCTCTTTTGCTCGACAGAGATGGCCGCACCAGATATAAAGCTCGACACACACCTACCCTCCGACGTCCTCTCCTCATGACCACAGCCTTGCTGCTCGCACCAACTTGGCACCTGCTGCAGGCTGCGGCGTGTGTTCCTCGTTGACCGCATGCGCCTGGGTCAGGACCTGGTGCAGGCGGCAAAGCAGCAGCCCTACCCCAACGGCGGCGCCATCGAGTGGCACTTTGGCCAGGCGCTGGAGCAAGTGGACTTTGAGGCAAGGTGCGCCAGCGCCTGGCAGCCTGCATGCGCTGGCTGCGCAGGGCGGGCAAGCGCAGGCCAGCAATCACCCCCCCATTGATGAAACCTGGACCAGGCCCAAGCAGCTGCCTTGGTTCAAGGCGCGCAGCAACAGCAGGCTCCCTCTTTAGTGGGTGTGTCCACCACATTCTCCTGCCCTGGCTTGTCCATCACTCTGGCGCCTGCAGGGTGGCCACCTTTGTCCCCTGGTGCAACAGCAGCTCCCCTCCCTCATAGGGTGTGTCCACCACAGTCTCCTGCCCTGGCTTGTCCATCACTCGTGCCCACGTGCGGTCGTGCCCGCAGGGTGGCCACCTTTGGCCCCTGGCGCCCTGCCCCCGACGACGCTCAGGGCAGCGCACCACCGCCCCGCACCACCACGGCCAAGTACGATCTCCTGGTGGGCGCGGACGGCGCCAAGAGCGTGGTGCGCCAGAGGCTCATGGACCACCTGCCTGGCCTGACGGCGCGCAAGCAGCTACGCGTCAAGTCCAGCTACAAGTGAGTGTGTGTGTGTGTGTGTTGAGCTTTACATCTGGCGCGGCCATCTCTCGCAAGCAGATGAGCATAGGTAATCATCATCACGCACAGATCCCTGGGTGTGTAGCTTGCAAAACGGCTTACAATCGGGGCGGCGACCAAGGCAGCACGGATCAGCAGCGAGGAAAGGTCAGGCACCCGCCCAGGCCAGAGCGTGCTGCTGGTCGAGTGGTTTGCGCTGGGCTCGCATCTGGTGCAGCCATGTATGGCCCCGTCCTCCTGCTCCTCCTCCTGCGCCTTCCCAGCCCTGTACTGTATGCACCACTCAAAAGCAGGCAGGATTGAAGGTTGGTGGGCTCCGCACCAACCTGTGAGCATGCGCTGCCAGGCACCCGCACCCTCGCCCACTCACCGCATGCCCTCCACCTGACACCACCTACAGGGTATACCATGGGCTCCAGCTGAGCCCTGCCATCGAGGAGACGCTGCCGGGCATCACGGCGCTCAGGCCAGGCGAGGCCGTTTACTTCTTCCGCCGCCTGAGCAAGCAGCACCAGGGATTCAGCACGCTGTGGAAGCAAGCGGACGGCACGCTTTCGGGCGCCATCATTGGGCCTGAGGGCTGGTGAGGGCTTGGTGGGGCCTGATGTGCGCATGCTGGGGTGGGGCTCAGCTGATCTTGGCCCGCCGCCTTTGCCTGCCTGTCGCCGTTTGCGCATGGGCGTGGTGTATGTGTTTGTGTGTTGAGCTGTACATCTGTTACAGCCATGCCTGGCAAGCACAAACATGCCGAGGTGTGTAGCTTGCAAACGGGGCGTGATGTTCCGCAACACCTATGCGGGCGGAAGTGGGGGCATTGTGGGCCCTGCGGCAACGGGCGCTCCACACGGCCTGGACTTTGCATCCTGTTGCATCCCGTCACCCGCATCGCTAACCCTAGTTAGCCCTAACGCCGACCCTAACCATGCAGGTACGACGACGAGGCGCTGAAAGCCCAGCTGGACATCATCCTGTTCGGTGGCATGGAGGAGTGGCGGGCTACCGTGTGGGGGCAGGTCAGCGTTGAGGCGGGCACGCAGGCGCCGTCACACATCAGCGACATCGTTAAGCTCAACCAGGTGTGAAAGCTGGCTGGGATAGGAGGCACGTCATGACGCTTTCTGTTGGTGTTTTCTGAAGAGCAGACTGGGGAACAAGGCGTGCAGTGAGGCTGCATGAGCTCAATGTGGAGCTGTGCGCTATGCGCCACGCGTGCCCGGGGCGCACAGCTCCACATGAGCTCATGCAGCCAAACCACGCGTGCCTGTGGTACCGTCGCTGTCGCTGTGGTGTGCGGTTGCGGCTGCGGTTCCACGCTGCAGTACGCTGCAAGCGCGACGGCGCCTCGTGCTGACCCCTGCTCCCGCGGATGCACGTCTGCGCATGTGCGCAGTTCCATGGCCCCAGCTGCGTGCTGGTCGGCGACGCGGCGCACCCCGTCACGCCCTCCCTGGGACAGGTGCGTGTTGAGCTTGACAGCTCTGCTGCAGCCCACGTACGCCTGCTCACCAGCCCCGCCTAACCCCATCACGGCCTTCCTGGGAAAGGTGCGCACGGTTGTTGGGGCGCGCCAATTGGTAGCAGATGGCCTCTTCAACGAACTCCAGGACTCTTTTGCATCACTGACACACACGGTAGTGGGCTCCGGCCCCGCCGAGGCGCCCAAACAGATGCAAATATCGACGCACACACACACTGATCTGCTTGCGAGGGATCGCCGCGCCAGATATAAAGCTCGACACGCACACACACATGCGCGCCAGCGGACAAGCTAGGTGTAGCCAAAATACATTTCAGCCACAATTCCTGGGCTGTGGATGCACCCAAAATTCCTGGGCTGTGGATGTGACGCATGTCTGTGACATGCCTGCGAGTTGTGGGACCATCTGTTTGCCGCGGGGCAAACAGATGGTACAACTGGCTCCACCAGATGTACAGCACGACACAAACACGCGCACACACAAACGAGGCGCCTGCCCATGCTGCGTGTGACTTGTGATATCTGCTTGCCAGACATGGCTGTACCAGATGTAAAGCTCGACACACACACCTGCTCCTTGGTGCCTTGACGCGGCGGCGGCAGGCTGCCCACGTCATGCAAGCAGCAATCACACACCTGCGATGGTCACCCTTCATCGCTGCGTAATGCCACGTGCATCATGATCAAGCGCAGGGCTGCAACGCCGCGTTTGAGTCGGCGCGTGTGTTTGCCGAGGTGCTGGACCGAGTGGGCCTGGAGAAGTTGCCCGCCGCCTTCACCGCGGCGAGGCTGGCGGATGCACACGCGCTGCAGGACCTGGACTACACCACTGCGGTGCGTTGCCTGGCCTCAGCTGGAAGGGCAGGCTGTGCGGCGGCCACGGAGCGGTGAAGGTGCAAGTGTTGGTGCAAGTGTGTACAGCGCCAGGCTAGCACCACCATGCGGGTAGTGCTTGACTCAGGGCAAAGTGGGGAGCACTTGCCGGGAGCACTTGCCGGGGCGGTGAAGGCTTGTGTACAGCCCCAGGCAGCACCACTCACCTAGCAGTGCTCGTGGCGCGGGGAGCGCTTGCCGCCCATGCACCCACCAATGCTCACACCAGCTCCTGGCCTTACAAGTGTGCTCACTTGCTCCTCTCAATCGTGCGTGCGACCCCTGCTGCCCGCACCACACGTGCTGCATTCGTTGATGCAGCCGGAAGCCCCGTTTGCAAGCTACACACACACACACCAGCTCCTGGCCTCACAAGTGTGCTTGCATGCTCCTCCCCATCATGTGCGCCCCCCTGCTGGCCCACCTGCCGTCGTCTCCCCTGTTAACTGTGCGTGCCCTCTCACCTCACCTGCAGGTGGTGACCGCTACCTTCCCCGTGCTGGTGGGCCAGCGGCAGCTTCCGCCCACCTCCTGGCAGCGCTTCGCCGCCATGGTGGAGATGGTGGTGCCCACGCTGTCCGTGTGGCCGCTGGCCAAGATGATTGCGCCCAAGCAGTTCCCAGAGCCCACGCTCACCTTCCACCTGGTGGCAAGGAACGACGTGTCCTACACCCAGGCCAGGAGGATACAGCAGCTGCTCGGCTGGTCGGTGGTTGCGGGCGGCGCGGCGGCACTGACCTTGTCGCTCTCGCGGCTGGCGGGCAGGCGGCAGGTGCTTTGGTAGTGCAGGATTGGCGCCATTGGCTCATGTACTGTGTTATGATTATTGACTCATGGCTGTCATTCAATCTATCGCGGGCGGGACAAGGCGGGACGGCGGGACGGCACGGCGCCCACAGGTGGCCATTGGCAGTGGCCCAGTGGCTACTGGCTACAGCCAAGCTAGCGCAAGCAGGATCGTTTGCGCCACTGGCGTGCTGCCCATGCGCGCCACCTCCCGGCTCTGCCTGCCTGCCCGCCACACAGTGTGCGAGCCTGAGGATGGCCACGCAGCAGTCAGTCATCGCCGCGCCGGCCGCGCAGGTGCAGCAGCGCGTAGCTACCGCCAAGCAGGCTATCGTCGTCGGCGCTGGGCCAGGAGGCGTGCTCTCAGCCGCAGCTCTCGCCAAGCGCGGCTACTCAGTGCGCGTCTTCGAGAGGAGGAAGGACCCTACTGATGCTGATGCAGCGTACGCGCGCACCTTCAGCATGGCGGTGAATGGCAGGTACGCCGCGCTTGGGGGCACTCGGGCGGACGCGTCTGGGCCGCACGTGCCAAGTCTCCTTGGGATCCCCACCAAGCAGGCTGAGCAGCAGGTGGCGAGCTATGCAGTTCCTCTGATGCCGGTGTGTGTCGCTACGGCACCACGCATGCTGCTGCAGGGCGCTGCTGGCGCTCCAGGCAGCGGGCCTCGAGACTGAGACGGTGGCCAAGAAGCCTTACAAATACGTGTGCTTCAACCGCAAGCAGCTGCACGGGAGCCAAGACCCCGACCCGTGCGTGTCCGGGCAGAGCGCTTAGGGAGACGGGGGCGCTGCAGGCCTGCTCTGCCCGGCCAGTGGCGGTCAGCGGGTGCAGCAAACGCACAGGGAGGATCACGCTCCGCAGAGCTGTGAATACCAGGTCTTCATGCGTTTCGTTGCATGTTGGCGTCAGCCAGGCGTGGGTGCTTGACACGTGCAAGCCGTCTCGATATGCAAGTCGCACGCCAGCCCGCCGTGTGCCTGTCCTTCTGTGTGCCAGGATGCGCACAATGTACTTTGTGGACCGCCTACGCCTGGGCCAGGAGCTGGTGCAGGCTGCCCGAAAGCAGACCTTCCCCAACGGCGGCGCCATCGAGTGGCACTTTGGCCAGGCGTTGGAGGACGTCGACTTTGACAACCGGTGCGCGCGATTGACGTGTTTTGGGCCCTCCGCTTGTGCTTGTGCGTTGAGCTGGACATCTGGAGCAGCCCATTGCAAGTAAACAGCTGTCCACAAGTCAGTTCCCATGATCTTTGTGACGGCCGCAGCATCGTGACACTTGCGTGCACGCCATGCAATGATGATGATGATGATGACGAACCATGAGCCCCTTCCCCGCGTGTGCACGCAGGCGGGCCACGTTCGTACCGGCCTCAGCCCCCTCATCACCAGCCCACAGCGCGGAGGAGCAGTCCACCTCACGTATCGTGGCAGAGTACGACCTGCTGGTCGGGGCGGACGGGGCCAACAGCGTCGTGCGGGGCAAGATGGTGGAGCATGTGCCGGACGTGCGCCTGCAGCCGCAGATGCAGATGCTGTCCACGTACAAGTGAGTGGGCGCTGTGTAAGTGCACGCACGCATCTGCCCCGCACAGCAGGGGAATACAGGAGCATGGCAACCGTTCCTGATTGGTTAGTGGCTACGTTCCAGCAGACCAATGTAGCTTGCAAACGGGGCGTCAGGCCACATCAACCGAGACAGCACGGATCAGCAGCAGCGAGGAAAGATTGGGCAAGAGCCCAGGCCAGAGACCAACAACAAGTGCGCATACACAAGCGCCTGGTCCGCCGCTGCACGCCTGCAGGACGTACCACGGGCTACCGGTCACGCCCGCCATTGAAAAGGCGCTGCCTGGCATCACGGCGCAGCAGCCTGGCGACGCCATCTACTTTTTCCGCCTCAAGACGCCCTCCGGGACGCCGGCCTGGGGCACGCTGCGCAAGCAGGCCGACGGCACGTGCAGCGGCTCCATGACGGGGCCCCTGGACTGGTGAGCGGCACATGTGGCAAGCCCGCCCTAACAGGGGCTATGGCCATGCTCATCGCGGGCGGGCTTTGCTGCATGCGCCCTGTGTCCCCCAGCAGCAGCACATCGCCACCTTAGATCCTAGCCCCAGCCTTGGCAGGATTGCTGCAAATGTTGCGCCATGGCCAGGTTCGACGACGAAAAGCTCCGCGAGCAAGTGGACACCTTGTTTGGAGAC
>QAXK01003422.1:0-13054 GCA_004335735.1 Chlorella sp. KRBP | reverse complement strand
TGTTGAAGCAGCCTCATCATCATCGATGTCATCATCATCATTGCATCGCGTTCACGACAGGTGTCGTGTCATGATGCTGCAGCCGTCACAGAAGATCGCCAGGCAGGCCTCGCCAAGCAGAGCTCACGCCAGTGCGTGTTGCTCGTCCGAGGCTGCGCTCGCATGGCCGAAGCCAGGTCCGCGTGTGCTTGGTGCGTGTGCGTAGAGGTCGCGTGCGCAAGAAGCGCATAGCACAGCGTGCCTTCACCACGCGTGTGTGCAAACGGGGCTGCCCAGCCGCGGCAACCAAGGCAGCACAGATCAGCGCGTGTGCCCGCCTCCCTGCACGGAGCCTCAGGCCGCCTCGCCCTTGCCCAATCCTGCCAAGAATAACCCATTTCCTCAAACGCCTCTTCCTGCCTCTTCCTCCGTTCCCCCTGTTGCGCACCTGGGGTGACTTGCCCTTGATCTGCTGCGCGACGGTCGCCACCGTGAGCGTCAGCAGCTTCTCAATGTTGAGGTAGTTGGCCGCCAGGATGATGTCAAACAGCTCTCGCTGCTCCACCTTGATCCACTCCTCGTCCCACTTCTGCAAAGGCGACAAGTGGGCACGGCGAGCATGCGTTGCGCCGCGGCTGCCCGCCGCCACGGCAAGGCCCCAGCGACCACATGGCCTCACGGCGTGCCCCCAGGCGCAAGGCATGGCCCCAAGGAGTGACCACAGCCGCTCTGCAAGAGCTCTGCCTGCGCGGCTGGGAGGCGAGGCGTGCAGCCTCCCAGCCCGCGCGCGCGCCCACCCCACCCTTGCCTCCGGCTGGATGCGCACATGTCCCCCAGTTGCTGATCCCCACTGCTGTGCGAAGTATCTCTCGCTTGCTGGGTGTGGCTCCCCGCCTCCCCGCGTTCGAAAGCAGATCCGATCGGTCCAGCCGGCAAGCGCTGCGCGCCCGGGTGCTCGCAGGCTGTCCAGTTATACAGGCGCGCAAGCGCACCTTGAGCTCCTCCTCGGTCTTGCCCTTCTCCGTGTGGGTGGTGCAGAACTCCAATATTTTCGCCAGCGTTTTGCTGCCGACGTTTGGCAGGGGGACGGGGTCTCCCTCGCTCCCAGCGTCCTCTAGCAGGCTCTTGACGGTGATGCTGAGGTCGGCCACCTCTTTAGGGACCTTGAAGGTGTGGTTGTCGCTGCTGCAGAGGGTCACGCTGACGCTAGCCATGGTTGCTGCTGTCTTGCTTCTGGGTTGCGGTGCTATGCTCTCTGGCGGGGCGGGGCGGGGCGGGGCGGGGCGGAACACGGGGGTCCGCATGCCGGGCGGCCCGTTCGCGTGCACACACACACACACACGAGCCGTTGCGCTCCGACTGCTAGAGAGCATCGCAAATTTGCATCAAAGACCTTCCAAGGTTGGGGCAGTCGTCAACAGCTGGATCAACTAGAGATCGGATCGTCACCGGCGCTACGTGAATCATGCCCACTCGCTGACTACGCCTGGCCACCGCCTGCAGCACCAGGGCCCTGGGCAGCCGCCGGCCTGGCCTGCTGCCCCGCCGCGCCGCCTCCGCCCTGCCCCGCCGCCCCCTGCCGCTGCTGCTGCTTGACGAACGCAGGCCTGGCGTCCGCCACGCGCTGCGTGTCGCTGCTGCGCTGCGGGTGGTGGTGGTGCTGCAGCGGCGCCCGCTTCACCCCATCCTTGGCCACCGCCAGCGCCTGCGGTGCGGGTGCGGGTGCTGCCGAGGCTGCCGCGCCGCCGCCCGCCTCCTTGGTCGCATTGGGTGGCACCCGCGGAGGCGGTGGCGGCGGCGGCGGCGCACTGCCTCCCTGCTGCTGCGGAATGCCACCACCACCACCACCACCACCACCAGTGACAGGTACGCCACCCAGAGCCGGTGCTGGAGCAGCGCCACCGCTACCATCACCACCATCACCACCAGCACCACCAGCCGCACGCGGGGGACGGTTCTGGTCCCCGCTGCGCCGTCCGCCCTTGCGGCCCCTCGAGACCGTGTCGTTGCCGCTGGCGTCGCTGCCCGCACGGCTGTGGAACGCGCTCGCCACGCTGTGCACGCTGCCGCCCTCACCACCATTACCACCACCACCACCACCACCACCACCAGCGGTGCCGCCCTGCAGCTGCTCCGCCTTGCCCCTCGCCCTGCCCGCCTTTCCTGCACCCTCACCACCATCCCTGCCCGCCTCCCCTGCCTCCAAGGCAGCGCTGCCGCCGTTGCCACCTTCCCTGGCCACCGGCCCACCCTTCTGAGACGCCGACGACGTCGGTGCTGCGGCCACGGGTGCTGACGGCGCCGACGCAGCGCCCTTCTCCTCACCCTTTCCACCACGCTCATTGCCGCCGCCACGCCTGTGGCGGGTGCGCCGGCCGCCGCCACCCGACGCTGCCGCAGGAGGCACGTCCGGCCCGCCCTCAGGAAGAGGCTGGACTGCACCCTCTTGCACGCTCGCACCGACGCTGCTGCCCTCTGGTGGGTGCTCACCCGCACCAGCCAAGCTGCCCTTGGCGCCCTCCACTGCCGGCTCCCGACTCCCATCTGCACCACCCGCTGACGCCACCGCGCCCGCTCCCAGTGGCGCTGCTGATGCTGGTGCGGCTGTGTGTGTCGACGCTGCGGTGGTGGTAGAGGCAATTGCGTCGATCTGCTGCTGCTGCTGAACCTCCGCCGGTGCAGGTGCAGGTGCTGGCGCGGCGGCAGCAGTGGTGGGTGCCTCAGGCGGCGGGGGCATGATCATGTCCAGCGCACCAAACGTCAGCGTGCCGTTCATCGCGTGCCCACCCGCACCAGCACCTCCCGAAGGCTCAAAGGCGGCGTGCTCCTCCTGCGCGCCTGCGTAATCGTAGTGGCCCCCCTCCTGCTGCTGCTGCTGGTACTGCAGTGGGCCCTGGTCTAGGGCTTGCGCGGCGGCATGCGCGGCACCGGCCCACGACGGGTGCTGCTGCTGCTGCTGGTGAGGAGGGGGCAGCAGGCCTGCCGGGCCGGCCAGGAGCCCCCACGGCACAGGGGCTCCAGCGTTGCCGTCCTGCTGCTGCTGCGGGTGGGGAGGAGGAGGAGGAGGAGGAGGCGGGCCGCCGCTGTGCTGGTGCTGCAGCGGCGGTGGCGGGGCGTGTGGGGGCGGCACGGGGCCGCCCTGGCCGTGCATTGGCGGAGGCAGCGGGGTGCGGAGGATGTTGCCTACGGGTCCTAGGGGGTGCGGCCCGCCCCACATGAGGGCCATGTGAGGGCCTAGGGGCATGCCGGAAGGGTGGGGCGGCGGCCACATGCCCTGGTGAGGGTGTGCATGGGCGTGCGGGTGCATGCCGAGGGGTGGTGGTGGTGGCGGGGGCATGGCGCCGCCTGGCACCGGTGGCATCAGCCCGCTTGGGAAGTGCATCGGCATGTGCTGCTGCTGGTTGGGGTGCTGCTGCTGCTGCTGTGGCGGGTGCGGGTGCGACGCGAGCGGGGGTGGCGAGGGCCCCTGCTGCTGCCCTGTGACGGGAGGTGGTGGGGCGCCGTCAGGTAGGTTGGTCATGGGCGCAAGCCCTCCCAAGCCCTCACCCGCGCCCAGCATGCCCGTCGCGTGGCCCGGGAAGGGTGGCGGAGCGGGCCCGTTGGCGCTTCCGTTCGTGCCGCCGCTGCCGGCGTTGGCTCCAGGTGGGTACGGGAGCGTGAGGTTGCCTAGCAGAGGAGGAGGGAGCGGCGGCTGGCCGGGGTGGTGCGGGTGCGGGTGGTGGAGGTGGTCGAAGAGGGGCGGCAGCTGGTGCGGGTGGTGCGGGTGGTGCTGCTGTGCGTTCTGGGCTTGCATGAGGGCTTGCATGTGGTCTTGCAGCTCCTGCAGCTCCTGGGACTGCTGCTGGTGCTGCTGGTCCAGCTGGCCGTAGGCGGCCTGCGCGGCAAAAGGTTGAGCATTCTCACGCAAAGCAAGGTCAGCAGCAGCAGCACGCAGGAAAGCGACCGTTGCGTGCAGGCTCTCGAAGTGAGTAGTAGGACAGGCGTCTGAGCGCGCCGCACGCTCTGCTGTTGCTTGAGGTGCAAGCATGCAAAGACGCCTGCACGTCCTGAGCGAGAGAGGCGCCCGCCCGGAAGACTGCTACCGGTAGCACCGGAGAGCAGAGCAGAGCAAAAGCACTTTGGGCGGTTGAGGCGCTTACCTTGAGGCCCTTGAGCTCCTCCCCCAGCTGCTCGGCCTGCTCCTTGTACACGCTGGTGGACTGCTTGGACGCCGCCAGCCTGTGAGGCACCATGTGTGAGGCAACAAGGTGTGCACCACCTCGTGAGCGCGTCATCAGTGTGCACCACGCTGGTGGACTGCTGCTTGGACGCCGCCAGCCTGCAGTATGAGGCAACAAGTGAGGCAACAAGATGTGCACCACCTCATGAGCGCGTCATCAGTGTGCACCACGCAGGTGGACTGCTGCTTGGACGCCGCCAGCCTGCACCACGAACGGCACCACGATGAGGTAAGCACCTCAACAACTCGTCACGGCAAGGCACCGCACACGCACACAGCCGGCTGAGCGCAAACACCAGCATCCTGTTAGCCTTCATTGAGTTTGGCCTTGGCAAACACGTCCCGTCAACTCACTCTGCCTCCAGGCGCTTGATGCGCTCCTTTGAGTCGGCCTCGGCCCTGCGCGCCGCGCCCGCCTCCTGCTGGGCGGTGGCGGCCTGCTGGCGCGCCTGGGACAGGCTCTCACGCAGGCGCAGCGCCTCCTGGGCGGTGGCCTCCTGAGCCACCTGCGTGGCACGCACGCACGGGGAGCCACAACGTCACACCGTCACCAGATATTAGATACATGAGTCTGTGAAGGCACCGGTTGCAAAGGCCTCACCACTGGGTCGCTGGGTTGAACAGCTAGCACACTGCAACTGTTCGAAACTCAAAGCAGAATCGCCAGCAAGAGCAAGACAACATCGCGGGAACGCACCAGTCGCTTCTCGCACTGCTGCAGCGCAGCCTTGGCCTCAGACATGGCCTGCTGCGAGGCGTCTGCCCGCGCCTGCTCCTGCTGCGCGCGCACCACGAGCGCCGCGAAGGCCTGGCCCTGCGTTGCGCACACGCGTAGGCCAGCACGGCAAGGGAGGCAGGCAGGTGTCAGGCAGCGGCCCTCCCTGCTTTGTGCTGCCTGCACACCGCTGCTGGCCAGCACCTTTGCAAACATTGCGAGTCATGCATGAGTCTTGTCTCCCTGGCGTGGCGTGTGCCCTCCCAGCCCCAGTCCCAGTCCCAGTCCCCAGGCCGCACCTGGTGGTGCATCTGGTTGGCCAGCTGTGCCGTCAGCCCGCTGGCGTCCTGGTCCAGGTCCAGCCGCTGCTTGCCCAGCTGCTGCAGGCGCTGCACCAGCACCACGCACTCTGCACACACGCACGCACCAGAGCCACAAACACGCACACTCACAGGATATTACGAAGACAGCCACATAGCCATGTGGTCAACCCACGGCTCCACTCGCAGCCCTGATGCGCCTGTAGGCAGAGCGTGCGTGTAAGAGGCCGGAACCGCACGCACCTGCATGGCTCAGAGGCGCAGCCGTCCCGTTCGCACCGCCCTGTGCCGCCACGGCACCATTGCTGCCACCGGCATTCCCGCTGCTGTTCCCGCTGTTGCTGGCGGCCGTACCCGGAGGCGGTGGCTGCTGCTGTGGCGCCAACGAGGGCTTAGCGGCGGCGTCTCCATGCGGTGAGGGTGCCGGCGACGGCGCACCGTTGGCCCCCGCTGGGCCGGTGCTGCCTCCGGCGCTCCCCTGCTGCAGCTGCTGCTGCGCGTTGCTGCCAGTGCTGCCGCTGCCACGTTCCAGACTACTGGAGTTCTGCTGCGGCGGCTGCTGCTGCTGCGGGGGCGCAGGTGGCGGGTGCTGCGCAGAGCCGCCGTGGGGCAGGGCAGACCTCAGCATTGCTGCCGCTGCAGGTGCGCCGGCGTTCACAATGGCGTTGGTGGCGGCGGCGCCAGAAGAGCGAGCTGACGTGAGCCTGTTGCTGCTTGCTGAGCCGTTCCCACCGCCGCCGCTGCCGTTGCGGGCTTGCTGCTGCTGCTGCTGCTGCTGCTGCTGGTGTTGCTGCTGCTGCTGTTGTTGTTGCAGCTGCAGCTGCCAGGCCCTGTCCAGAGACTGCAGCGAGTGCAGTGGGCCGGGCGACGCGCCTCCCGCCGCGGCAGCAGCGGCGACCAGCGCGTCCATGGGAAAGCCGCCCTGGAACGCCTGTTGCTGTCCCGCAGCAGGGTAGGACTGCTGCCACGGGCGCTGCATGGCGTCCTGCGCGTTCAAGCGTCAGATCGGCTCAGCTCAGCACGCAGCGCGACGGTGGGGTGCCCGGGCGAGAGAGCACGCTAGCACCACGCACACGAAAGACCACGCACGACCCTTTGCTTCGCGCGTGCTCTCGGCTGCCGCACCTCGAGCAGTTCGAGAGGAGCTTCGCGAAGTTTGGCGAGGGCTGCTGTCCTTCCAGCTGCGGAGGCTGGAGCTCCTAGTGTGCTCCTTTGCCCTCCTTCTGGCGTGGCGTCGCTTGATTTTCGAGCTGTCCAGCGAGGCGTTTCTCCGCCCTTGAGGGTCTACCGGATCGGGCCGCGCCAGGTCCTCCAATCGCCATACATTCGCCCACACACTTCGTGATCACCGCAATGGCGCTCTGCTCTCCCCTCGTGTTGTCCTTTGGCCTGGTGGCTCTGCTGGTGGCGGGCTCCGCCATCGCGCAGCAGCCCCAATACACCACCGTGCTAGACGCGCTGCAGACGGAGCAAGGCTTTGGGACGGTGGTGCTGGCTGCATCGCTGGCCGGCCTCGCTGCCAACCTTTCCGACCCTACACTCCAGGTGCGGATGGCCAGCAATGCGCGAACCTGGTACGTGAGCACCACGAGCTTGTGGGGCAAATGCCTACCGTGTCAGGCAGTGGGGCCATCGGAGACGGTAGGCGCGCGATGCGAGGCTGTTATCTTTTTTGCGTTGGTTCGCGGTCATCCGCCACCAGTAGCTACTCCAGCTGCAACTGCAGCCCACACGCAGTGGCGAATGCGCCGTCCATTTCCCAGCAGCAGCAGCAGTGGCGGGTGGCTGCGCTGTGCCGCCCGCGACATGTTGACTTCCGCACGCGGCATCACGTTACGCACCCTCGATGTGGCATGCTCTCCTCCACACAGCACACTGTGAATGTGTGCATCATGGCAGCAGCAGCCTTCACTGCGCTTGGTGCAATGAGCAGCCACTTGCCGGCCACCTTCCCATGCCGACCGCAGGCGATAATTCTCGCGCCCAACGACGACGCATTCACGAGCACGCTCACAGCCTTCCCAGGCGCCACCCAGTTCGCCACCGGTGGACCTGCTTCCCTGGTGCTCCAATGTGAGTAGCCAGTAGGGGATGGGAGCAGGTAAAACGCCGCGACTCGTTTGTGTTTGTACGTGTGTGGCCGGAATATGAACGGTTTGCCGGCGGTACCTGTTGTCATCATCTGGGGCCACCCACCACGCTGATGGTCACCTAGCACCCTGCAGCCAATGCTGCACAGCGCTGCATGGCAAATCTTAGATTCACAGCGCCCTTTGCTGGTTGCTCCTTCACAGCACCTGCTCCTGTTGCTCCTGTTGCGCTGGCATGAGGGAAGCTGCACACCACCTGGTGGTGCGGCAGTGTCGGCACGCGCTGAAGGGCAGCTGCACGACCTGGTGGTGCGGCTGTTTGTGTGCGCCCGGTTGCATATCGAGGCAGTCCACCCGCACAGCAAGGCACCAACAACCAGCAGGGAGGGAGATAAGGCACGAGAGCCCAGGCCAGAGGATACCTGCTGCCTGCACGCGCATTTAGGGCAGCTGCACATCACCCGGTGGTGGTGCGGCAGAGTCCGCACGCGCCCAAGGGCAGCAGCTGCCCTTGCACAACACCTGTTGCTGGTGCGGCTCCATTGCATGCTCGCACGCAGATCACATGATCCCAGCCAGCACGCCCAACGCACAGCTCAACGTGACGGATGGCGAGACGTTTTCCACGCTGCTGACCAGCTACAACAACGCCACCTTCCAGGCGGGCACGATCACCAACATCACCTTCAGGACCTCGGCTTCGTGAGTGAGACGGGTCTGTGTGCGCGACGCGGCAGTCATCTCCTGGTCTTTAATCAGGCGGGGCAGTGGGCGCCGCGCGTGCTTCAGGACAATGAGTAATCAGCGGCGGCGTTGTGTAAGGCGGGGCAATGCTGAGTGGGCAGGGACGTACGGCCTGAACAGCAGCCTTCGGCAACAGATAAGTCAGGATGGGGTGGCTCCCCACTGGCAGCGCACCAGGTGGCGCACCAGGACATCAGGCTTGGCCCTCCAAGCACACGCACACTCACGGCATGCGGCTGTGCATGGCGGCGTGCGCGTGTGCTGCTGCAGGGGGCTGTACGTGGCGGCCGTGCCTCCTGGCGCCACCTTCAACCTCAGCAACTCCATCACGGCGGGAAGGGTGAGCACACCGGGTCCCAGGAAAGCTTTCAGTGACATCATCATCATCATCATCGCAGGCGGTCACGGCAGGTATCATGATGCTGCAGCCGTCGCGAAGGAGCGCCAGGCAGGCCTCGTCAAGCTTGAACTTAGCTAAGTTCACGCCAGTGCAGTTAACAGCTCTGACCTGTTTGGCTGGTGCCAAGCCTTCCTTGGTGCCCTGCTGGTGCTCCCCTTGGTGCTGACGGTAGAGCCGGTATGCAAGCCGCACACAAACACGGCAAGGACGACAGCACTGGCAGCACCGTGCGGGCGCACCGTGTGGTGCTGATGTCCTGGCCGCTGTGTGTGCGTGGTGTCTCGTTTCGTTGCATGTTGCCTGGTGAGCCGGGCAGGGCTGCTTGGCATAGCAGGCAGGTCACTGTGGCGTGCGTGCTGTGTGTCGATGTGCATCTGTTTGGGCGCCTCGGCGGGGCCGGAGCCCAACTACTGGGGCGTATCAGATGGCGTCTGTGTGCCCGTGCGCCCTGCTCGCAGTCCCGCATCTACACGCTCTCGGGCGGCCTGCTGGTGCCCCCGTCCAAGGTGCTGACCGTCTTCCCCGATCCCAACAACCTCACGCTGGCCGAGGCGCTCTCTGTGAGTGGGTGGGGCTTGAGAGCACCTGCTTGCACAGTGTGGGACAGCAATGCTGCAAGCATAGCATAGGGCGGGGATGAAGGCATGCAGCCCCCGGGTGTTTGTTGACTCGGGAGCTTTGCATCTTGGCCAGCCATTTCCAGGCAAGCAGGTGTCCCACAGTGCATGAACATTCGCGATGGATACGTGGCCGTTTGCACGTCATGCGCCGTGCCTGCAAAGCGTGCCAACCTCAATTCTGACGTGTGCCTGGTTGCCTGGTTGCCTGCACCTTGCGTGTCGCTTCCGTTGTGTGCAGAACAGCGACCAGTTCAGCCTCATCAACACGCTGGTGCAGGCTGACAGCGTGCTCAAGGCGTTTGTGGAGAACCCCGACCAGGCAGTCACGCTCTTTGCACGTGAGTCTGCTTGGTTTAGCCTGCAAACAAGGCAGCTGCTAGGTGCCTTGTTCACCAAGGCACAACGGATCAGCAGCGATGGAAGACTAGGTACTTCACTTGCCAGCGCACCATCTCTGATCCTAACCAACGCCTGCTCGTCCCTGCCTGCCTGCCTGCCTGCCCCTGCCGCTCCGCCCCGCCACCTTTGCCACCGCCACGCCGCTCACAGCCACCAACGACGCTGTCAAGTGAGTACGCTTGCAAGTGCGCCCCTTTCAGATGCTCCTTGCTGCGTCCCCGACACCGCCCTGCCGCAAACAGCGCACTCTCCAGCACCACCCTCCCGCCGCCCACCTCAACTCCCCCCACCCCTCCGCCACCTAGGGCTCGCAGCACAGCTTGCTCAATCACGCCTCCCGCAGTTCCCTTTCTCTCCTTTCTTTCCCACAATTGTTTCACCCTGTGCCCTCCTTACGGTGCTGCTGTGCACCACGCAGCGCCGCCCTGCAAGCGCTGGGCGTGACGGCGGGCGACCTTGCTGGCTCGGCCACGGCGCGCCGCATCGTGTTGAACCACATCATCCCCTCGCGCCCCTACGCGTCCAGCGCGCTGCCGCAGGGCAACACCACGCTGGCGTCTGCGAGCAGCGTGGCGGCGGACAGCCTGGTGGTCTCGTATGATGGGTGAGCGGTGCAGGACGGTCTGGTGGGGGTGAGCGGAGGTGTAGGACAGTCTGGTGGTGGTCTCTTATGATGGGTGAGCGGAGGTGTAGGACGTGCAGCAGATGCATGCAGCACCTGTGCACCTGCACCTGGCCATGGCACCTGGCCAGATGGGACAAAGTTTGAGTGTTCAAGCACCAGCAAGGGTGCTGTGCATGTCAAGAAAGTCACCCTCATGTCATGCCCTCATCATGCCCTACTGCCCCATGCAGCACGTCCGTGACGGTCCAGGGCGCGGGCAACACCAGCCCCATCAACGTGGTGTACGCCAACATTGTGGGCGGCAAGGTGCGGATCAGCGTGCAATGCACTATAGTAGTGGCGATAGTGCATTGCATGTAGTACATTGCATAGCTAAGCCGTCCACTATCACGCCGCCTGAAGTTGAAATGCGAAGTGAGCCTCTGATGATGCCATCTGGAGTGGCACGGCCGTCCCGTATCCGCCGCCTTGAGCCAACATGCCTAGCCCTCTGATGATGTCACCTAGAACGGCACGGTTGGCACCACCCACCGGCGGCGGCACGCTTCACTTGTCACTGGAGGAAACGAGACGGTCCTGCACTTGCAAAACGCTTCCAAAACCTACCTTTTGCTGCTGGTCCTTGCTGCTTCGCCTGTTGCAACGCAGTCTGCGGTCCATGGTATCTCGGGCGTCATCCTGCCCAGCTCATCCAACAGCACCACGGCCACCCCGCCGCCCGTCGCCACCTCGCCTCCCCCCGCAGGACCACCTCCCGCACCCGCCGGTGCGTGGCCCTCGAGCGCGCAGCATGCACCCGCAGCAGAGTGCAAAGAGTGCACCTGTGTGTGTGTGTGTGTGCGTAGCTTGCGAATAGGGCTTCGGGCCGCATCAGCCAAGGCAGCACGGGTCAGCAGCGAGGGAATTTAGGCACCAGCACCGGCTGTGTTAAGCGGGGCAGATGACGGTGCACCTGTGTTGAGCGCCATACAGCATCCGGTGCAGACATCTCGGCTGAGCCGCCCTGCCCTTTTTGTGTGTCGAGCTTTACATCTGGCGCGGCCATCCCTGGCAAGCAGATGTGCGCCTCACTCACGGTTGCTCTCCACAGCCACTGACATTGCCTCGTGCTCAATGTAACACACTGCTTGTTGGCCCCGCAGCCACCAACATCGTCCAGGCGCTCAGGCAGCTGGGCCTCAACTCGCTCGTCACCACCATCCAGATTGCCAACCTCACGTCGGACCTCAGCGACCCAACGCTCGCCGTGAGTGCTTACCCTAGCCTTACCCTAGCCTTGCCCAGGTGCACTCTAGGCGGCACACCGCAGCAGACAACCCAAGCCCGTAGCAGACTACCCACTCCGCCCGCCCTTTTCAGCGGCCACATGCTTTTCAGCGGCCACGTGAAAAAGCGGCCTTTCGACCCACCAGCCGTCTACGCAGGGCCCCTGTTTGAAGCATGGCCTGCCCCTAACGCTGCTCCTACACTGTGGTGCCTCTGCAGGTGACGCTGCTGGCCCCATCCAACGCCGCCTTCCAGGCTGCCCTCGACACCTACCCTCTGGCCCGCTCCGCCATCACCAACGAGTCTGTCGCGGCCGTCGTCCTCGGCTACCATGGTGCGCGACGGGCTAAGGCTAGGGTTAGGGTGCCCCCACCGCGCATCCAGTGCATGGTCGTCGCATCCAGTTCATGCATCCAGTGCATGCTGGTCACTTTCCTCAAATTTGTACGCGTCACGCCTTGCTGCCCTTCCCTTGCCGCAGTCGTGCCCACCAACGCCCTGCCGCCCCTGACTGACGGCCTCACGCTGCCCACGCTGCTGAGCGTCAACGTGCCGGAGCAGGCCAACAGCAGCCTGTTCAACGTCACATTCAAGCCACAGGCCAACTCGTGAGTCACTGTCGCTGACCTAGGTGCCGCCTTTGTAGCTGCCGTGGCTGGGCCAACGAGCGTTTACAGGCCACACACACACCAACAGCCAAGCCGTGCCCGAGACACCTGTGATGATACGCCTCCTCCCTCGCCATCACCCTCCCGAACGTCACCCACCCAATGCGCTTGGCCCCATCGCGCGTGCACCACACAGGGCGGTCTATGTGGGTGGCCTGGCCCCCGGTGGCACCTTCAACCTGACCAACGCCACCCAGGTCGGAAACGTGAGTTGCCTTGAACTCACGACACCCACATCATGGCACATCCACTCCCTCTCTCTGCTGACATTTTGTCACGGGGCAGAAATGTTTTGCTGCTGCAAGCTGGTGCGGCACTGGGAACTTCTCTTCAGCGAGCAAGTGCTGCCTCCACCCACTCACCCACCCACTCACTTGCTGCCCCCAACCACCCACCCACTTGCTGCCCACACCCACTATCTCACTGCAAGCTGTCTCTCTCACCCACCCACCCACACACTCACCCACCCACTCGCAGTCCACCATCTACGTGATTGACGGCCTCCTGGTCCCTCCTTCCAAGGCGCTACTCGGCGACGCCTTCCCGCTCACGCTGCTGCAGGCGCTCAACGCCACGCCCACGGTGCGCACACGCCCATGCATGAGGGTCTACTGAGGGTCTACTGCCGTGGCTGATGCCACTGCCATGGCAGCGCCTGGCCACCTGCGTGTGCTGTAGCAAGAGGTGGCTGGACAGCTTGGTGTGTGTAGCTTGCCAACAGGGCTTCAGGCCGCATCGACCAAGACAGCATGGATCAGCTGTGGTGTGAAGTTGAGCGCGCTTGCCCTGTGCTCTACTTCACCTGCCTCCCGCCGCTGTGCAGCTCTCCATCCTGGCCACCATCATCCGCAGCGACCCCGCCCTGCTCTCCTTCGTCAGCAACCCCGACCAGGCAGTCACCGTCTTTGCACGTGAGTATGTGTGTCGATATTTGCATCTGTTTGGGCGCCTCGGCGGGGCCGGAGCCCACTACCGGGCGTATCAGATGTCTCGCAGCCCTCAGGCACGC
>QAXK01003418.1:0-17013 GCA_004335735.1 Chlorella sp. KRBP | reverse complement strand
ACCGTCCCCTCCTCCCGCCACGACCCAAGCGCCTGCCGTGCCCCCCCACCCGCCCCACCACCGCCGCTGTGCGAGGCCAGCAGCGGCTGCCCCGCGCTGCCCCGCTGCCAGGCGCCGCCGCCGCCGCCGCTGCTGGCGCCGGATATCACGCCGAGCTCCGCCGTGCCTCCCTCCAAGCCAACCGCTGCGTTCGGGCTGTCCTTGTTGGTGCTGGCGAGGGAAGGGGGCGGCGGTTCGGAAAGCAGCGACTGCACCAGGGCGCTGCCGTTGCCATCACCACCTGTCAGGGCGGTGCGTGCTGCTGGTAGCGGTGGTGCGGACGCGTGCTGCTGTTGCTCCTGCTGTTGTTGTTGCTCGATGCGGCTGAGCTTTTGCTCAATGCCGACGAGCATGATAGCTGTGGCAATGTCGCTCAGCGTAAGGTCCACGTGCGAGTAGAAGTAGGCAAACACGGCCTGCGTGGGCGCAAGGGTTGGGAATGAGCACACGCCCTCAGCCAGGTGGAAGCCCAGGAGGTTCAAACTCTTGTCAAGGCTTCCGCTGAAGGCACCAAAGGTACAGAAGGTACAAAAGGTGCAGAAGGTGCACTGCGCTGCAAAGTGCGGCCTGCAGTGGAGGTGTGGTGAACCTCCACACTATGCCCTTGAGGCGCAGTGGCGCCAAGCATCAGGCTAAGAGCTCTGCCCGCAGGCTCACCGCCAAGGTGGCGAGCGGAGAGAGGTGCGTGCCGTCCTGCAGCTCCGCCAGCTCCTCCTCCAGAGCTGCGCCCTCGTCCGTGGTTGGCACCATAGACTTCTGCAGACGTCCATGTGGGACGAGGGCGTACAATGGACGAGCCAGTGCCATACATACAGAGCAGGCCGAGCGGGGCATGAACCGTGTGCGCCAACGCACTCATACTCCAAGGCACCGCCCACTATTTCACCTTCGGATCACTCGCTGTCAGCTAGAACCTGACTCATGCCCGGCTGGTGGCACAGGGCAATAATAAGGAGAAACATAACCAGCGCACACCACTCAAATGGCAGTCCACTGCTCCTCCTCCTGCTCCTCCTCCTCCTCCTCCTCCTCCTGCTTGTGTTCCCGCTCCCCTGCTCGTGGCCCCTGTCAGATGGCAGCCCATCTGCCCCTCCTCCTGCTCCTCGTCATCCTCATGCTCACTGGCCCCTCACCTGTCTCCGGCCCATGCGCATGAGCTTCCTGCGCTTCTCCCTGACCTTGAGCCGCTGACGCTCCGAGGTGCAGCAGAGCAGCATGCTGAGGCACTCGCACCGCCGCTGCCACGACCGCACGTCGCGGTGGTCCTGGAAAGGGTTGAAGCCCAGCGCCAGGCACCCCAAAACGCCTGCGTGCACACGCGTTGTGACCGGCCATCCCACAGGGCACCACTGGTCTGCTCGTGCACACGTCTGGTCCGGTCAACGTCTCCTGCGTTGAGAGACCCCTTGGAACGTTGGTAGCTGAGCTGTGGTGCATCTCCAAGGGCATGGCAGCTGTGCGGCGCACCGGCAACGCTGGCCCAGTGGCCGAAGACCGCCAGCAAAAAGAGCGCCTGCGACTTGTAGCTGGCCGCCGGGGAGAGCGGCACGCAGCTGGCCTGGTCCTGCCCGTAGTAAACCCAGGTGCCCCAGCTGTTGACGCCCACCAGCACGGCAAAGGCCAGCAGCGTGGCAGCGCAGACGTTGGGCACGTCCTTGCGCAGGTGCGCGTCCAAGACTGAACCTGCAGGTGCAAACAGGCGTGCATTGGCACCGCACTGGCACCAGCATCAGCGGCCCAGCGCTGCAGCTCTTCAGGCGCTGCGTTCAGGCTGGTGGTCGCACCTCGGCAGCTGGCAATCCCCAGCCAGGCGAAGAGCACCCCGATGACCGCGTCCATGCCGATGAGCACAGCGAGGTAGGCCTGCCACTGAGTGATGTCACCGGCGTCGCTGCACGGCAGGTTGTGGGGCAACCAGGCCAGTCCGGTCGCCATTACGATGAGCAGAGCCGTGTGCAGCCCAAGGCCGCCAAGCGCTGGGTAGACCAGGTCGTCCGTTGCGCCATGCCACCTCCGGCCCAGCACCCGGATGGCCGGCGCCATTTGGTGGACTCTGTGGAGCTGTGGCTGTCGCGGCTTCGTACCGCGTGCATGCGCCCAAACACATCCACAGGGAGCTCCAGAGAGCTCGGTAGATGGCTTGCACGCACGCAATGCCTGGGTCCTGTACCGCACGTCCCTTCCTCATGCCACACCACCCACACCCATTCGTGCTGAAATGAGGCGGAATACCGCAGCCCAGCGGCAGTGAGGCCTGATGGCAGCAGGAGGAGGAGTCGCCTCGCAAGCATCAATGCTGCTGCTGGCCCTGCTCTGCTCCACGAGCGTCGTGGCGGCCGGACTGGACCTGCCATCGCGCCTCTACTACGCGCAGGCGCAGGCAGCAGCCAGCCTGCGCAGGCAGCACGATGACCTGGTGGGACAGGCACATCAGCTTGACGCCCAGCAGCAGAAGTGCGTGCATGGCCCCGTCGCACAACGTGTGCATGTACAGCAGCGCCGCCGCTCGCTCGCCAGTCGCACACACACACACACCTCTACACGCTCCCTGCGTGGCACACTGGGCCGTGCAGGCACGCCGCCGAGGCTCAGGCCGCACGCAAGCAGGCGCTGGAGGCGCAGCAGCATGCGCACGACATGCAGCAGGTGGTGCTCATGCATCGGCTCCGGGCGCAGCACCGCTCCTCCTCGCTGCTACAGCAACCACCAACCACACCACCCAGCACCCAGCCTAACGCTGCAGCAGCCTCCACCCCAGCACCGCCACCCAACGGCAGCAACGGCAGCTCGTCGCCGCCAGCGGCAACGCAGGCACACATCTGCGTAGTGGCGCGCACGTACGCAGCGCACGGGCCCACGCTCGGCTCTGGAGGTCAGCAGCTGCAGCCGGGCCCCTTACGGCAGCTCATAGAGAGCGTGAGGCGCAGCGGGCACACGGCGTGGCAGGTGCAGCTTGTGGTGGTGGACGACCGGCCTCTGAATCACGTGGAGCACATGCTGGTGCAGCTCAATGACTCGCGCGTCACCCTGCACCCCTCCAGGGTGAGGCTCCTCGGTTCAGGGCTTGGTTTGGGTGCGTTTGCCGTTTGCCGTCAGGGATGGCGGCTTGCAACGGAAGTTCAGTGGCAGCAGACCCGCACGGCTTCAAGCAGATGTGGACATCGCCACACCGCCTGCTGCGCACAGATCCAGATGGCTGCCAGGTCGGAGGGCGGGCACTGGGCGCCCCTCTACCACCACGCGCTCTACTCTGCCACTGACCTCGCCATCCAAGGCGCGCGAGGACGGTGCAAATGCGCTCGTTGCGGTGGTGGCTCTCTACCTCTGATGTCTCTCATGAGACGCTGGCGTTGCTGCTTGGCAACCTGGGGGCAGAATGATGTCAGCTGCACAGCACGTGCATGCATGCACACGCGTGCTGGACAAACGGTGGGCGTTGTGACCTCTCAAGGGTGCATGCCCGCTGCTGCCCGCTTGCTTGGTCCACCGCAGACTGTGCACCGCACACGAGGTGGCTGGTGGTGACCAACGGCGACAACGCCTACGACCCCGCGTTCTGGAAGGAGGTGGCGGCGGGGCCAGAGCACGTGCACGTGCTGGCCTTTGACTTTTACTCGCGCAACCAGCGCTTCACAGGTGTGCACGGTTGCTCACGGCATGCCAGCAAGTGGGAGCGCTGGTCAGGTGCCGTTTACAGGTGTGATCTTGATGGAAGAGCTTCTCAGATGCGGCGCGGCCAGGGACTGATCCGTTTGCATTTGAGACTGCTGCCGCGTGCAGGACGGCAATGCCTGCGATTTGCCCAGTCAGCTGAGGCACTGCCCTGCAAGGCCAACCTGCTGCGCTTCCTGCACATGGACCTGGGCTCCGTGGCCCTGGACTGGCGCTAGTGAGTGGTGCCTGGCCGTGGGTGTGGTGGGCAGGGGTCAAGGAAGGCACAAGCTGGCAGCTTGGTAAGCTGCGTGCAGGTCAGCTCCCGGTGGCATGTGTGTCTGTGTGGCTTGCAAACGTGTTTGATCATCGGGCGATCGGGCTGCCTGTAGGGCACCAAGTCAGCGCCAGCGCACGCTCCTTTGTGTGCTTGTGTGCAGCTTGCAAACGGGGCTTCAAGCCGCATCACCCACGTTTGTGTTGTTTTGTGTTGTGTTGCCCTGCGTGCCTGCTCCGATTTGCAGTTGGATGTACGAGCGGCGCAGCTTCGCCACCATGACCCTGACTGACTGGGTGAGGCGCCGTGCATGACTAACATGACTAATCACGGAGGCCAACGACCATCAGGAGTTGGCTGGGACGAGCATGAGAACACCACACAGCACGAGATTAGAGCACAGCGTGGCTGGTCCAGCGTGACGTAGCGGCGCTGACATTTCTTTGCGTGACGGCGCCTTCAAACCGCAGGAGCGGACGCAGGGGCACCACGACGCGCTCATGGTGCAAGCCCTCATGCAGGGCGGCTGGCAGGTGAGCCCTAACTGTGTATACAGGAGCTGCACGACAGATTCAGATACAGGAGGATCAGACGTAGCGGGAACTCATACCTGTTGGGATCTTTGGCCCAACTGCTGCATGTACTGCTCTCCCAACCTCACCACCTGACCCTTGTGCGTGTGCTTGTTGATGGGTGAGGTGATGTGAGCGCAGCCGCACTGGGTGGGACCGGGCCGGCGTTGCCTCGTGGCGCACAGCCCCAACCCTCAGCTCTGCGCCATGCAGGTGCGACACGGCGGGCCGTAGATTGATATGTCCTGAGGCCGTAGTGAGACATGTCAGCAGTAAAGTGCTTGCCATATGCTTGCCGGTATGTGACTGCTGTGCCACGCGTCCCTTTCTCTCTCCTGCCGTTGCGCAGGGGGGCGTTTGGGACGACCGCATGAAGGACTTTTCGCCGCACCCCCACTTTGGGTGAGAGCGGCAGCAGGCGCAAGTGCACTCATTTCAGGCGCAAGGGAGGAGAAGGGGGGCAGCAAGACGCCCAGCAAACAAACTGGCAGCGCCTTGCCTGCGTTCTGCATTCCGATTCACCTGGCGGGTGTGCTGGCGGCTGCCCTGCTTGCCGTCGTGCTGCTGCAGGTGCATCACACAGGAGCAGGCGGACAGCGAGGCGGCCTCGGCACCCTACGCACACATGATTGCCGTGGCTCTGGTGCACGACCATGACAGTGAGTGTCCTGATTTGGCAGCACGGGTGCACGCGCTCCTTGTGACGTATACAGACGTAGTAACCCGCACGCCATACTGCCTGATGGTGGACCGCAGGCTTCCAGCCCTCTACAGAAACGGTCACCAACGGCAGCCGCCAGGGCGTGTGGCCGGTGCTGCAGTCGTGGCCGCCACGCAGCACGTACGCCATCCGGTGCCTCCGCCACTCGGCCGAGGTGCCCACCGTGCAGGTGCGCAAATCTCCTCGGGCCCGAGAACGTTAGAAGCGATCTGCGCGGCATGCCGTGTTGCTGCCAGAGCCATGGGCTGCAAAAAGCTGGTGCCGCCCAGTGGCCTGACGGGCGTCTGCACTTGCTTGACACTGCCCGTGCTTGCTGCAGCACTGGGGCCAGGACTTTGTGGACAAGGCTGCCGACCTTGCCGACCTGGACAGTGCGGCCCTGGCCCTGGCACGCGCTCAGCTGCTGGACCTGCTCAACCTGACGCACCTACCAGGAGAGGAGGAGGTGGAGGTGCCTGCCAGTGATCGGCAACCTGAGCATTCCACTGGGGAGGCAGAGCAGCAGCGGCAGGAGCAGCAAGCGGGGCAGAGCGGCACGCAGGGGAGCGGTGGTAGTAGCGTGGGACAGGTGCCGGAGCGCAAGCAGGGCACTGTCGTGACTGGAGAGGGCGCGGGCGGGCAAGGCTTAGAGGGAGCGGGGTTGCAGCTTAAGGACGAGTTGTAGGCGTTTGATTGGCGTGCGGATGGGGTGGGGCTGGCGGGCATTGGGGGGAAGCTGAAGGCAGTGGGCCTTGTGCACTGGGGCCGCTTGGGCTGGGGAAGGTAGGGTCTTGTGCACTGCGGGTTGCTGAGCGCCGCACTGCTATGAACACACGGTGGCAGTCCTGTCTGCCAGTACTGAAGCACTTGGAACACCACAACTGAACTAACCCCTCAGAAATTTGTTGCGGCCCGGGGATGCTGCTGCTTTTCCGACTGGTGCCGAGCATGCTGGGCTTACGCTTTTTGTTTGGGGTACGCGCCGTATCGTTTCGGCAGGCTGCTGTTGCTCCTGCGGCAAGCATACGTGATACGTGGACTCGTATGCCTTTGCAAGAGTGAAACCGGAATGAATGTTCTCGTCCGTGACGAGTCGTGAAAAGGCATTGTGGCAGCCATGCCAGGCCGTTGCGGCCACCACACGTGAAAGCAGTGTACAGAGCGGACGCCTGCGAAGCCGCCGTGCCAAGCAAGAGCACAAGGCCCGCAACCACAGCAAGAGCGTTCCGGGCCATCCTCCCCCAAAAAGGCAGCATGGTACATGGCCGCGCCGGCTTGACGTCCACAGCAAATGAATGGAGCAAGGCGGGTCCAACCACCAAAGGCTGTACGTACACGAGCACGACTAACTAGCACAACCGTCGCAGTCCGATCAGCGGCTGCTCAGGGCAGGTTGCGCCGCCCGCGCTGCGGCCCGTGCGACCGCGTGTGTGGCGCCGTCAGTAGCAGCGGTGCTTGCGCTGGGTGGAGGCGGGCCAGGGGAGGGTGGCTCTGGGGTGGCATGGTGAGTGGCCTTGGCAGCAAAGGCCTCCTCCAGCGCGTGCACCAGGCCGTCGAACGAGCTGAAGGACTTGCTCACGCACGGGACCGGGACGCCGAGCACCTGCGTGCAGCAAGATACGCATGAGCGCGCCAAGGAGTGAGAGAGGTGCGTGTGCGCACCATTGGTAGGACACCTTGCAGGCGTGGCACGGAGAAAGCAAAGTCTACCAAAGTCAGAGCCTCCCTTGTTGGCCTTTGAACACAATTCCAGCCCGCAGCCCGCACCTGCGAGGCGCCCTGTGCGGTGTAGGGCCCGTGCGCCGCCAGCAGCACGCCGTGCCGCGCCACCGCCGTCGCCAAGCTTTGCTGCCCGCCCATGAGCTGCAGCAGCCCTTGCGCCTGCAGCGCAGCACGCACAGCGCGACGAGCGTGCAGCAGGCGCCCAGGACATGCTGGCATGCTGCCATTGCGGGGGCACAACAGGCTCACTGCGTGGCTATCTCACTGCAAGCGGTCTCTCTCTCTCTCTCTCTCTCAAGAGGCGATCAGGGACCCACCCCACCTCTGCAGTGGAGCTAAAGGCAATGGCGTGCACGTGCCCCTCCTCCAGCGCCCTCCGCTCCACCTCGCACTCCCCAGCCCTGCCTCCCAGCGTGGTGACGTACGCCTCTGCGCGTATGGGCTGGGCGCCGGCGGCTTGCAGGGCTGCTAGGAAGCGGGGCACGACGCTGGGCTCCGTCAGGCCGCCTGCACCCACACATGAACACACACGTCATATATCATGACTTGCCATGTTGACAAACACGTCAACTTTGGGACGTCTGCTCGCCAGGGGTGGCGGCTGTACCAGATGTAGAGAGCTCAGCACAGTGGTCACTGGTCAGGGCGCCAAGAGTGTGGCAGGTGAAGCGTGGCGGCAGCGGCGCGCACCCGTGACGAGCGGTACTGGGCACAGCAGGCGTGAGCCGCGCGCCTCCCCTCGCTCCTCCAGCTCACGCACCAGACCCAGCGTGCTGGCCTGCGCAACAAATGGGCAATGACAAGCAGCAGGCGGATGAGGGCACTGTTGCGTTCCCATAGCGAAAATACCCACTGGCAGCTGTTGCCCTGCAGCAGGATTGTCAGAGTGTCAGCGCGCACCTCGTGTGGGGAGACATGCACGGGCAGGCCGGCGTGCAGCAGCACCTGCCCGTCAGCGCCCAGGGCGCACAGCCGCACGCCGCTGCTCTGCAGCACGTCCACGGCCGCACTCAGGCCTGCGTGCACCAGCACCAGCACTGCCAAGGCTCATCGTCGACGCACTGCCAAGGGCCCTGATGTGACGCCCTCCTCCCATTGACATGTCCAAGGGCGCTGAGCTCAGCTGACGAGGCGTACCGGCTGGGGAATCAGCCGCTGCTCCGTTGTCCTGCTCGTGACGGTCCGCGACCAGCATGGCCAAGCGCTGCAGCACGGCGTGGATGCCGTTCTTGCTGGTGAAGGCCACGTGCGTGAGGCCGTGCTGGTTGCCGTTGATGAGCGCGTGGAGCTCCTTGTCCAGCGCCGCCAGGTGCGCGGCGTGAAGTAACGGGTCGAGCGCCGTGATGGCGACGCCTGGAACCCACAGCGGCCGTGCTCCGGCAGCGAGGAGCTTACTGGACAGCTTCTCCGCGTACTGCCGTGGGGCTGCGAGGAGGAGGATGTGGCACGGTGGTTGTGAGGTGTCGCCGTGGGGTCGCGTCAGCGTCTGGCGCCACGCGGGATTGGCCACCTCACTCCACCCCGCAGAAGAGGCCAGCACCTACCTGTCACGATGATGCGCTTGCCAAGCAGAGGAAGCTGCTGAGGCGTGGCCAGCGGGTCCCTGGGAAGATGGGCGTCCTGGTGATGGTGGCCATTGGCCGAGGCGTCTGGCAGTCCCGCCCACGCCACCACGATGCGAGGGCGCCTGGTGTGGTGCGCGTGGTGCTGCCAGGCTCGCAGCTGCCGCCGAGGTGGTGCTGTTTGGCTCAAGGCGCCGTGGAGCGCCATCCCTTTCTGTGAATAGCTGCAGGGATTGTCGAGTCCAGCTGCTGCGGCCAGTGTCGTGCTAGTGCATCTGCTGCTTGCTCCTGCTTTTGCTCTCCTCGCCAACGATCGTTAGGGCCCTAAAGCAGCAAGAGGCAGCAGCAGAACAGCAGCAAGAACAGCATCAGGATCCCCGCAGCATGGATCGCCTGCAGCTTGACCTGCTCCACGAGGTCCTGCGCCACCTCCAGCCGCGAGAGGCCGCACAGGCCGCGTGCGTGCACCCGACGTGGGATCAGGCCGTGCAGGCGCTGCGGCAGGCCCAGCTCCTCCGTCCCCGCGTGCTCATCGCATGCGCCCGGCTGTGCCAGGCCGTGGACGTGTCGGAGCTCCTCCACCGCCACCTGCAGGCGTGCAAGCAGTGGCAGGCTACCAGGCGGCCACCGTGGTGGTGGCACGACCAGCCGCAGCAGCACAGTGACGCCTCCAGGAAGCTCATGCGCACGCCGGCGGCCCCGGCACGCGGCGGCGTGCGCAGCAGGCGCGCCACGAGACACGCCGAGCCTTCCTGGGCCACCTCACTGGCTGTGTCGCCGTACCACAAGCACGAGCTGCACGTGTGAGTGCTTTCTCCTTCTTGCCGTGGCGCTGCCGTGAGTACTGAGTGTGTGCCGCCTCTGATGAGGACGCGCACTTGCTCGCCTGACGCTGGTGCAGGTGCCAGTACAGCGTCAGCGGGGTGGTGCGCTACGACGGGCAGTCGCTCCGCCAGGGTGAGAGAGGCACCAACATGGGGGCAACAGCCTGGGAAGCAGGGTGTGCTGCCTTCTGTGCTTCCGCTGACGCTTCTCTGTGCTGCGGGTGGCCACCCTTATTATCATCATTGCATGGCGTTGACGACAGGTGTCATGATGCTGCAGCCGTCACAACAGATCGCCAGGCAGGCCCCGCCAAGCAAAATTCACGCCAGTGCACGCCCTTGATGTGTGTTCGTGTGTACAGACACGGTGCTGGTGGACAGCGTCCAATCACCCGAGGGCATTGCCTTCTGCCGGGGCTTCGTGTACGTGCAGGTGCGTAGGTCTTGCTCCTCTTGGTGCTGGCACGGCCGCCACCATTGCGGGTATGCATGAGGGCATCCTTGTGCTCACACGTGCGCCATGCATTGTGCGTGCGCCATGGCGTGCAGGACAACTGGGGCTGCGTGACCATGTGCAATGCGGACGACGGGGCGGTGCGGCAGCGCTTGGTGAGCGTAACGCTACGATATGTGTGGGCTGAGCTGAACGTCTTAGCCTGTCTATGTTCTAACAATGTGCTGCTGCCTCCGCCCTGTTGCCTCTCATCTCCGCAGACCGTGCCAGGCGACTTTGTCACCTGGTCTCTGACGGCAGGGCCCGACCAGCACCTGTACATCAGCGCTGACCTCCAGTACGAAACCTCTGTCTATACAGAGGTGGGCGCAAACGCACCTCTTCACACGCACGGATGCACGTGCAGTCAGACCGCATGCCCTGCACCCCACTGGGGACCAGTCTTGCACCAACATTAGTCCGCTGCGCGCCCATTTATGAACGTGAGGATCTTGAACCCTTGGGTGGCGCGTGACACAGGCACCGCCTCACAACACCGTTCGCAGGTGCCGAAGGAGGCCACGGGGCGTGTGCTGCGCGCGCGGCTGCTGGAGAACGGGGGCTTTGCGCTCACGCCGGTGGAGCGCTTCACCAGCAGCAGCGTGCCCATGCGGCGGCCGTGCGGCATGCGCTTTGGGCCGCTGTGCGGCACGCTGTTTGTCACGTGCATGGACATGGCGGTGATGCGCTTTGCAGGTGCGTGGCGAGCACAGTCTCTTTCTTGTTTGGTTGTGTGTGGTGTTGTCAACAAATTGCCAAGTCGGCAGCAGTGCACCAGTCACGTGTGCAACAACGCGTGTGGACGCGTGCACTGACGCCCGCGCTGGCGCAGGCCCCAGTCACGCAGAGCCAGGGTCTCTGCTGCAACGCCTGGACGTGTCCCCGGCAGGCCTCATCCCCTGGGACGTGGTGGTGGTGCACGGAAGCACGCTGGTGGTCAGCATGCACAAGAGCAGGTGCGGGTCAACTGTTGATGCAGGGCGGGGACTGAAAGCACACGGCTGTCAGGCATACAGTAGCTCTTGCGTGCGAGAGAGACCTGTGGCGTGGCATGCCATGCACGTGCGCAAACGTCAAACGGCATTGGCGAAGCAACAGATGCTTCACACTTGAGTGGGTGGGCGGTATACTGTATGCGCTGCCACTCACAGGACGCTGGACGCACCCAAGCAGCAGCGCCACGCCAGCAGCAAGCAAAGCACGCGTGCCAAAGCCGCCGCACCGGCACCGTCTGCGGATGACGGCACGGCTGCTGCGGGCAGCAGCGCGGCGCACGCAGCGGGGTCTGGACGGAGCCAGGTGGCTGCACAGCCTGGCAACTCTAGGCGGGAGGAGGTGCCGCAAACGGGGCAGGGCAGTGTGGGCGGGCAGCAGGAGCAGGAGCAGCAGGGCGGTGGTGCGGATGGGCAGGAGGAGCGGTGGGAGGAGGAGGCGCAGCGGCACCTGCAGGCGCACCCTGACAGCGGCTTTCTGTGCGTGATTGAGAACGCGGCCGCGCCGCTGCGCCTGGAGCAGGGAGGGGGCGGCGGCGTGGCGCTGGCAGTGCCGGCACGGCCCAGGGCCTTCCCGCTGCCACTGTGGATGGACCACGCGAACATGATGTGTGTGGATGGCTGACGGGAGCTGTTCCGCTTGATGGGAGCTGCTTGTGAGACCGCCATTTGCAAGCGAGTACAGGAGCGCGCGTACGATCTAGAAGGAAGCAGCTGGAAGGAAGCTCTAAAAGACTGCCAACACATATACAGGCCTCTATCCAAACTACTCGCTGGACTAGGAGTCGTGCAGGAGCCGGTCCAGCTTGGCCATGTCATCCACCCGGTCCTGGATCTCGTTGCGCAGCTGCGCACCAGCACACGTCCAGGCACAAGCAACGCGGCAGTCGCGTCAGCTCGCCATCAACATCACAGGCACACGCACTGTCCTCCTGCGGCATACATCAGTGCATGTGGCGCGTAGCCACGCAGGGCACTGCATACTGACTGCAAAGGCAGCAGCAGCAGCAGCACGCCTCACCTGGTGGTGCATCTCGCGTGTGAGCTTGCCCCTCGCCTGCATGTCGTCCATGAATTTCTTACGCTCCTCCACCTCTGACACCACGGCGTCAAACATGCGCTGCAGCTCCTGCCGCTCGGTCATGGGCTCGCGCTTGCCGCGCGCCGCCTGAGCCTCGGACAGCTCCTCGGGCGTGAGCGTGGGCACCTTGCCGTTGTACCGCATGAGCGCGGCAAGGCGGTCCTTCTCCTTGTCGTCCAGGAGGGGACCTGCAGGGATTTAAGGGAGGGACAGGTGCATAGGGTTGAGGAGGCGCTGGCCAGTGACTGCTGCTTTCTTTGGTCATGAGCAAGAGATCATGAGCAAGAGCTAGCTGCCATTCAATCATTGAATGGCGATGGTTGCTGCAGGTAGGACCCCACTGGGCGCCGGACAGTGCTGCACTGCACTGGATAGAGCGGGGGAACGGACCTTTAGGCACGGGTCGGTGTCTGTGCATGGCCTGCTTCTCCTCCTCGAGCTCAGCCATGATTTGGGCACCGGGCTTGCGCCGCGGTACTGCATACACCGCTGGTGCCTGCGTTCGCATGTTTTGCCGTGCGCAGAAGGGCATTGCAGAAGGGCGTTGCAGAAGGGCGCAGAAGGGCGTTGAACAAGCTGCTGCCACGACGCGTCGACGCAAACATGATGGGGTAGGGAACGTCCCTACCTTCCCTGACTTCCCCAGCACAGCACCCCAAAAGCGCACCTGGACGTGCTTTGGTCGTCCAAAGCTAGGGTAGTTGACGGTGGGCCGCTCGTACGGCTCTGGCTTTTGGGGCTCTGCGACACAATGTGTAAGGGGCCGCACGCACATGAACATTGTGCCTGTATTGTGACCAGAGAGGGCGCATGACGGTGCAGCCCTGTGCTGTCCAGGCAGCTGTGCCACGGCCAGCCCCGCGGCTCACCAGGTGGCGCCGGCGCCCATCCTGTCGCGAGTTTTGCCTCGTGCTTCTCCTTGTTTTTCAGGTGGTAGGACGTGCCCGCCTGCCTGCCCTTGAAGTCGCCGTTGTAGAGCTTGAACAGAGCCTTGCCGGCAGGGGAGTCCCTGCGTGTGGTGCGGCGCGGCGCGGCATGAGCGGGACGGCGCATGCCATTGAGCAGGACGCGCGTCGTCGGCCACAAAGTCGGCTCTGTGCGCTTACTGGCCTGTGTCAGGTGTGTCAGGGCCACGCAAGTGTGCGGCAGGGCTGCGGGGCGCCCCGCCGCCGCATCGCGCGCACTGCGTCCCCACCCCCAGAAGCTCCCCCTGGGGAGACGGCAATTGCGGTGATGCTGTAGCGTGGATGTTGCTGCAGCAATGGATGGACGCGCACCTGCCGAGTTGCCTCCAGGCGTCCCGCACTCCGGCATCCTCCGCGACGGGCACGCTCGGCTGATAAGCCTCCTCCGCCATCGTTTATGGGTCGCAATTGACTACGCTGTGCGGAACGCGAGTGTGTGCCGCTCCCTGCACATCTGCATGCCGTTCGCAAGCCGCCAAATGCCGCGGAGGAGCAGCGAGCGCTTCCAACAGAGCAGCCAGAAACAGCAGCAGTTTGGTCGCATCATCTCGCGCGCGCACCCTCCCTCTGTCCTGGCCGAGTAGCGGCGTCCTCCCCTCGCGGCGAGCTTGGAATGGAGGACACGCTCAAGCAGATCGTGTCCGCCGCGTCCAGGCTTTGCAGGGAGAAGGACATCCAGGTGAGCATCGGCCCCGCGGACTCGCTGGCTCCCACGAGCACGAGGGGTACGGAGTCCACATTGTTGTGCACCTCTGCGAGCTCGCAGGCCCAGCCCAACCTGCTGGCATACCAGGCATGCATCCTTGACGTGAAGAAGGCTCTGGAGGCCGTGGCGCCCGGCGTGACGGTGCTGAGCGACAAGCTGGAGCCGCAGGCGGTGGCGGGCGTGGCCGAGCTGGTGGCGGCGGCGGTGGGGGAGAAGGACAGCCCTCTGCTGGCAGCGGCACGCATGCAGGTGGTCATGGAGGCGGCCTTCATGCAGCAGAGGGAGCTGCTGAGCAGGGAGGCCATGGAGAAGGAGGAGCGGGTCGGCATGCTGCTCCGAGGTGCGTTCACCATTGCCCCCACTGCTCAGGAACGCCAGTGTGCCTGACGCTGGTGGACGTGAGCAGCCACGCAGGAGCCTGAGATGGGTGTCATGGGCACGCGCCTGCCTACTGCCGCATGCCCGCCGCGCAGCCGTGACGGAGAGCCGCATGCCCGAGGGCATGGCCGGCCATGAGCGCATGCTGTCCCGCGTGCTCGAGTACGTGAGCGTGGCTGGCGGCATGGAGCTCGCCACCGCGGACGACGTGGCCAAGGAGGAGGTGCGCGTGGCCATGGAGAGCGTCTTCCCTCTCTCCACCTTGGTGCGCTTCACCACGCTGCCCAGCGAGGAGAGGCAGCAGCAGGTGGAGAGCCTGGCACGCGTCACCACAGGCATCTGCCTGTACAACCAGACGCTGGGCCGCGGAGGGTCGGCGCTGCCGCCGGGCGCCTCGTCCTACCTGGCTCAGGTGCGGCGGGCGGGGTGCCGCAAGCAGGGCCGTATGCATACGTATGCATGACGTAGCGGGGCAGGCGTGCCGCTCATGGCAGCTGTCCATTGGCCGTGTGGGAGCGGGGCCTGCATTTGGCGTGCATTGCAGCCACTGGTGGCACACGGTGGTGGTGCTCATCATGCCGTGAGCGCAGGCCAACCGCCTCTTGCGTGACATTGAGAGGCACGTGGGCGCGCTGTCGGCGGACGTCAACTCGTACTCGGCGCTGATGCGGCTCAGCACGGCACCGCAGGGCAACGACGCCGCGGCGCGTGACAGGGCCCTGGTGCGCGTGGTGCTGTTTGGCCATGGCTTGCATGCTTCGTGGAGCAGGTGGTTGGTGCAGAGTGAACAGGACTGATGTGGGCCCGACAACAAGCACTTGGCCAGTTCGCAACAGGTCAACAAAGAGAACAATGTGGCTGCACGGGGTCTGTCCCGCAGGCCGAGTGCATCCACAAGTCCCAGGCGCTGGTGCTGTGGGAGGGGCTGCGTGACGACCTGGCGGCAGGCCTGCAGGCGGTCTCAGCGCTGGATGGCGAGCTGCAGCACTGGCTCATGACGGTGCACGACACGGTGGGCGCGTCCAGCGCAGTGCCCAAGGAGGCGGTGCTGCCCAGCTTTGAGCGCCTGGGGCACATCCACCAGGTGCGTTGAGCGCGGTCAGCTATGGATAGCAAGTGGCCTTGTGAGCAGGGCTGAGCAACGCGCAGCTCCTTGTCTCAAACACTGATGGCCCCTCGTCCCTCCTCACCTTGCAGGCACTGGGCGAGGAGCTACGCATGCTGGTGGTGCGCCAGCGTCTCGCGGACGAGCTGGTGACCCTCATGGACGGCTACGTCACGCTCCTGCAGCGCATGGCCAAGGCGCGCCGCCCGGGGAAGAAGACGCCGGTGGAGGCGGAGCTCCAGGCCTGGAACGACAAGCGCAAGGGTTGGGACATGCAGGCGCCGGGCCACGTGTCGGACGACTGCAGCTGGGTGCCGGGGCGTGACGGGCCCTTGCCCACGTCCATCGCGGGGAGCCAGCCGAGCACGCCGCCGCCGGGCATGTCGCAGCAAGTGGTGGGGGGCGACTTTGACGTGGTGCAGATCCAGGCGACGCCTAGTGGGCAGGGCGGGCAGGGCGTGGAGGCGGGGGGCGTGGTGCTGCTGCCGCCGGGACTGGCGCTCAACGGCTTTGACCCGGCCTTGCTAGGGTCAAAGGTGAGCTCATCACTAGCACGCAGGGTAGCCAGCGCAGGGTGTGAGGAGGCACCGTGTAGAGGGTGTGAGAGAGCACTCCAACCACCCCCACCCCAATCGTATAACACTTGCAGGGCCAGCTGGCTCGTGCGGACCCCAAGCTCGGCTTCTTGACATACAACGAACTCACTTACGGGTTCAGCAGCCCGGAGACGATGGCGGCGTTCGCGGCGTCACCGGCGGCGGCGGCGGCGGCGGTGCACTCGGCCATCACTTCGCAGCCGGTGCTGGCGCGACTGCTCGGGCGCAGCGCCGCCTTCCCCGCGCTGGACCTGTCCAACCTCGTGCGCATCATGGCGGGGCCGCTCAAGGTGCGCCCTGTTTCCGCGCTGTTCCGTGCCTTCGGTCGGCGAGGGGGGAAGGAAGGGAGACCAGCAGCGCCGCTGCCACCGGGTCGCCCGCGACTCGACCCAGCGCCTTGCTCGCGCCGCCGCCTGCCCCCCGTCGTTGCTGCTTGCAGGTGGACTTTGGGTGCCAGACGCCGACGCACTTTGTGGAGCGCAACATGGACTACTCGTACGAGTGGAACGAGTGGGCGCTGCGGCGGCGCGCGCTGTCGCTGGCCAACCTGCGGCAGAAGCGCACCCACGGCACGCAGACCGGCCTCTCGCACTTCAAGCGCGACGCCGAGTCGCAGATTTGGCAGCCCAAGGCGGCTGCGGTGCAGACGCGCGTCAACAAGGGGCAGACCATGCCGCGCAAGCTGCAGTATGTGTCCGGCCTGCGGGGAGCGCCCAGCACCAAGATGCACGTGGTGCGCCTGGAGCTGGAGCTGGGCCAGCCTCACCAGCACTGATCATTTGCTGATGCTTTTGGGTGGTCCGCGCGTGCGAGGTGCTCCTGCTTCTGCGTCAAGGCTTGCAATTTCCCGCTAATGGGCTGACGCACGAAGGAGCTTACAGAACCAGGTGGCCGCACCCTGCACCGCTTCTCCTCGTCGCGTGCCGAGCTGGACACACTCGGAGGGTTTGCGAGATTTTGGAAGCGAAAGCTTCTATACGCTGCCAACAAGGACAAGGATGGAAATGGACGCAACGGAAGCAATGGCTGTCGCGCCACCGCTGGTGGTGCCCTCGCTGCTGCGGGTGCTGGTCGTGGACTCCAAGGGATCGTCCCGCACCGCCGTGTGCAGCCTTCTGCGCGACTGCGAATACCAGGCAAGCGGTCAGCCTTCTGGCCTCCTGCACGCTGCGTCGCTCCTTTGCGCGGCTCCCGTGGTGTCGTGTGTGGTGTTGGGCTAAAGCGACAAGTATCTCGCGCCCCGCCACGGCCCGCTGCGTGCAGGTGACGGCCGTCAAGACGTCCGCGGAGGCGCTGCGCGTGCTGCTGGGTCAAGCCGGGCCGCAGCAGCAGGGCGCGCAGGGCCAGCAG
>QAXK01003414.1:0-11967 GCA_004335735.1 Chlorella sp. KRBP | reverse complement strand
CCCCATCAAAAACCATCTCACTTGAGGGCCTGGCGTGTGCCAGGATTTGGGCCATGCAGTCTGCACTAAGAGGCAGGACGCCTGCCTCAGTTCCTTTCTTCATAGGGCTGCCTGTTGCACTGTGTATTGATCTGCTCGCCAGTTCAGCATGTCTGCAGCTGGGTTCCGTGTCTTCTTGGTGGGTTAACTCTCCTCTCGGCCTTCCTGCGATGCCTTGCCCAACATGCCACTGACATTCTGACGTTGCTGCTTCTTGGGTCTATGGTTACAAAGCAGAGTTATGTTCTGATCTGTGCAGTAGCTCGCTTGCCCTTGGTTTGGCTGCCCTTCCTTTCATTCAGCTCCATGGCTGAGCAGGAAACTGAAAGGGCTGCTGGAGAACATGTGGCGCTGCCCCTCATCCGCCGCTTCTTTGGCAATTTGAGATGCTATGGCATGATCACACTGCTCAACTGTTGGTCTGCCTTGCATCACATGTGCTTGCCTGCCTGCTGGATGCCACCCATGCCTCTCCATCTGCCTTGGCTGTTCCAGCTGTCTGGGGCCACCATCACACTGTCTGACCACATCCTGGAGAATGGTGCAAGGGAGGTGCTGCTGGCAGGCACTGATGCCGAGTGCAACACTGCCACAAACCTCATGGAGGCCCTCATGAAGTCTGCTGCTTGATGTGCTTTGCTCCTGCTCTACGTCCTTGAGAGGTAAGACACCAGAAGCTTGATGATTTGCATGCACCACTGTAGTATGCGAACATGCTGCATCTTGTTGTCGTGATTGCCAGGTGTGTGGTATGGCAAGGGTCGATGTGGGCGCACATGTTGCTGCATGAGCCCAGCCTCACAACACCCATTTGTCACACTAGCTATCTGGTACGGCACCCTTCCAACACAAGTGCCAAAACCCTTGCGTCTGCAGAGCTTTCACCACTGTCAAGACTGTTCAGGACTTCACTCTGCTGTCATATCTTGTGACAACCGGGCCCAGCCAGTGGCTGCCAGCATGCCAGCGGACGAGCTCTACTTCAATGTCGATGACTATCATGTGGTACATTGCTGTTGTGCCGCCTTCCCCAGGTCCACCTGCTGCACTGCTACTCAGGCTTGTTACATCTTGTACATGTTGTACAGTATTGTGCTGGCAGCTTGGCGTGGGGCGATGCGACTTGCTGCAGTTGAACCCTAGTTGGTCTGGAGTGAGGCCTACAACACCGTACCCCAAGCAGTTGTGCCAAGGTCAGCCGAGGGCTGCCTTTGGATCCCTGCCTGTCAGCAGCTGCTGCAACATTGTGAAGCGCCAGCTGGCCTGAGTGGCGTCCGGGTTCGTTCTTGGTCAGTACTGTTGAGTTGGCCAAGTTGACTCTGTTTCTATCGCCCGGCCCAAGGGCAACACTGCTCATTTGTTTCATAGACAGCTGTCAGCATCCAACTGTGTGCAGGGTGGCTTTGAAGGGTGTCCCACAAGTAGGTCAGCTGCCGTCCCTCCACCAGCCAATGCATGCATTGGTGGTGCGTTTTCAGCCCCCAGGTCCCGTCACCCGCTTTGCTTTGACTCAAAAGTGAGCTGCAGGCTGCCAGCCAGCCAGCCATGCAGCATGGCATTGTGTGTTGCTTTGGGTCTATGTCATGTTGGTGGCCTTTCTGCCCGATCACAACTCCAGTCTGCGGTGTTGCCATGGCAGTTCTGCGACAGCCGCCTCTTGGAATGGTGTGGATGGGTAGCAAGCCATGCACACCAACAGTTGGGAGAAACTGCTTTCAGTATTTTGTCTGCCAGTGCAGCAGCCGGGCCACATGCTGATGGTGCCATGTGTACCAGTCCAGAATTGGTTGATAGCCATGCGCCATGCTGCCGGGCGTTGCCAGGCCTTGCCATCTCTTGGCTCGCACGCGTATGCTATGGTTGTGGTTGTACGTGCCTCGCCGCACTGGCCAAGTCATTGCAGCATGACATGCCTTGCCTATTCCTTGACTGGGCGCACTGCCAAGTTTGGTACTGGATGGCGGTGTGATGCAGTCAGTATACTAACTACTCTACAGGTCTGAGAATCACTCAGCTTGGAGGCTTCAGCACAAACCCTGTTCTCTTTCTCATGATCCTTTCAGGCCATGCAGCTGAGTCATCAGCAGGCTGCCACAACCCTCCACTTTTGAGCTTGAAGTTGTCAGCAGCCACGTGGCATGCATTCATCTGCTCGGCAGTAAAATCAGCTTTCTTTGAACTTCCCCCAATGCATGCAGCACTGGACATCACCTTGCTGAGCTTGCAACAATCATTGAAACCTGCCAGGAATCAATTTTGAATGCAGTGATGAGAGCCACTGCAGGTACGTCCTACGTCTTGCCTTCTTCCTGTACTCTATGAAGCACAACCATGCACAGTCACCCTGAATGCCCAACTGCTCACGTGGTATGTCTAGCCAGCCTGGCAGAAATTGTCAGTTACTGCACGGTCTTGACAGAACTGTAGTCTTGACAAAACACACACATCAAAATACTGCATCACGAACATGGCTGAAGCCTGCAATGCAGGTTTCGCAGCATGAGGCTGAGTGAAGAGTGAGGGGGTTGACAGGGCCTGTGGACCACATCAGCTCGTTGCAATGCAACCTCCAAGTTATCAAAGCGAAACGTACATACGTGTACCTAATTGGTATTCTGGAAAGAAGCAACTGCCTTTGTTTCTACGAGGGTGCATACTTCCTGGCTTGCGGTCAAAGCTCCCGGCGCACACACATTTTATTTGACATTACGGGCGTCTCCAAGCATCGCACCCTGTCACTGTTATCAACGTAAAGCTTTCGCTTGTGCCGTCAGATAGCCCTTGGTCTGGACAGACGTGTGCCGTGGTACCGAAGATGAGATCACAGTGTCTGGCACAGCAGCGTGCAGCGCCTGTAGTGTCAGGCGAGGCATTCAGGACAGTCTATCGTGTGACTGTGTCTTCTCGTAGGTGAGCCCTTGAGTCAATTGTGCAGTGCCGTGCACGGCAAAGGCTCTGGCAGGAGCTCATGTGTAACCAAGGGGTCCAACTGGCTCTTATGTTGTGCAGGTGCCCACAGCAACGACATGCAAGTGCATGTGCTACACCACATGTTTCCAGAACGCATTTGAAGGTATCTGCTAGTGCAGAAGCAGCAGCAGAGACCGAGGTTGCAGTAGCTGCCCTCACAGAGGACACTGCTGCAGCAGCAGCGCCGGCAGCAGAGCCAGCTGAGCAGGGCGAAGCACCCAAGCAGCGACGAGGCAGTAAGACGCGCAAACCCAGCAGTAAACGCGCATCTGGGAAGGGCGAGGACGAGGAGTTTGAAAAAGCAATCGTCGTTGTTGAGAAGCCAGTGACAAACTCCATCGTGAGGAGGCTTGCAGAGGTGAGCCCCCTGCAGTGTACAGCTTTTTGATTCAGGCACAGGCGACCATACACAGAGTACAGCACTGCATCCCTTCCATAGCTGACAACAGCATCGGACAGCCTCGGCAAGCAATCCCACCACAAGGCATTACAGCACCACTTTCACTCTGTTGGGGAAAGCAGTGACGAGGCCGTCTGCCTTGCTGCCTTCCCTTTCAGCATCCTGGTGCACCTGCAACAGCACAACAGCACAACGAGTCTTGAGCAAGACCGGTTCTGTGTGTGCTTGGATGCATGTTCTATGTTGCTGCTCAGCACAACTGTGGGCCCTGTATCATACTTGCACTTGTTCATCCGGTGCTGCTGCCTCACCTCTGCGTTCCGTCCTCTGCCTGCACCTCTCAGGTACCCCAAGCAGTGCTGCGTGCTGGCAGGCCGGACGACATCACCACCTACAAAGCAGTCGCAGCAGTCGCAGCAGCACAGAAGCAGCTGTCACAGGCCGGCAAGGTCGCTGTGTACGTCCCATACACCAAGGCGTCCCGATTCACTGCACAGCTGGTCACAGCAGATGCGTCCATCACAGACACCATCACCACAGAGCCACTGACAGTCAAGGCCAGCACAGACGCAGCGGCGCTGGGCAACACACTCGCGTTTGCGCTGCTCAGGGATGGCGGCGCTACAGTGGGGTCTGCAGGGGCGGCCGCAACAGCAAAGGCGGCAGAGGCGATGCGGGTCGCGCGCGCCCTGCTGATCAAGAAGGGCTTTGAAATCGGTGTCGTGCCAAAGTTTGCAGAGAGCATCGGCAGCAACGGGGACCAGGTGAGGGGGGTGATACGCCGGCGGGCAGCTGCCAGTACATGCAGTACAGTGCAAGTGGTGTCGGGTAGCACACTGGAACTAGCTCAAACCTGAGGGAGATGCGCTCTTGCAGCATGTCGCAACAAAGTTGGTGCGTGGGCGTGCTGCAACGGTGCTGGTTGCGCTACCCAGGCACAGGCAGCGTTGCACTCAGTACAAGCTGGATTGTGCAAGCACCAACACTCTGGTATGATACTGCTATCTTCGCCTGACTGTAGTCCACTGCAATGCTGTTGCTGCTGTTCCACTGAAAACCCTGCAGCTCACAATCATCAGGCAGGAGGTCATTGTCAAGGACCTGCCAGCACCAGGTGTGGTCGCACCATCCAGCCCCCAGAAGCCACTCGAACCCACAGCAGCAGCAGCTGCAACCCTGCTGGCCCGCCAGCGCCGGTGCACCCTCAAAGTGCGAATGGGCCAGCTGGGGCGCCTCACGGAGCTCCTGTACCGCTCAGCACACTACCGCCTGCTGGTGCCCCTGCCCAGCAGCTCAGGGGCTGGCGCAGCAGCAGCAGCAGCAGCAGCTGATGAGGCGCGGCCGGATGCAGCAGCAGCAACGGAGCCAGTGGAGGTTGCTGACAGGGACCCCCGACAGACGCAGAGGCAACGTGAGATGCATGCAGCAGCCAAGTTTGGATCAGATAGCTGACTGGTTTATGCAACCGCACCCTGGTTCAGCCCTCAAATCCGACTGTCAACCCCACCCTGGGATGGTGCTTGCATGTTATGTTTGCATCGGCCACAGGTGCTATCTAGGTCTGTACCTGTCGCAATAGGTTCTTTCATTGGAGGGCGCACTAGAGCCACCTTTGTACGTCCCACTCAAGAGAACGTTTCATGTGAAGAGTTGATTGAGCTTCAGCCTTTGCTGACACATGTTGGCTTTGTCATGCTGTGCTGTTGCTTTGCTGTTGCTTTGCTGTGCTGCAGGCCTCCTGTTGGTGTCATACAGTGGTGTGTCAGTACCCCAGCAGGCCAGCAGCAGCAGCAAAGCCGGCAGCGCACCGACACCAGAGCAGCCTGCAGACAGTACCACAGCTGCTGCCGCCGACAGCAGCGCTGCTGATGCAGCACCCACCAAGGCAGCAGCATCAGAGGCAGCAGCAGTTGGACCAGAGGTCCCGTACAACGCATTAGTAACCCTGGACCTGAGCCGCAGCAGGTTCAGCATCGTCCCTGAGCCCCGCTTCGGCCTTGCGGGCCCAGACGGCCCTGTCTTTGCCCGTAAGCCTGTGGTGGCTACTGCTGACTCCTCCATGCCTGGGGTTACATCTGCCCTGGAGTCGAAGCTCATCAGGTTTGGTGCTGCGTGGCTGTACAGCGACGGCACAGCAGCGGGGAACAGGACTGCGTGGGAGGCGTACGTAACCCTGGGCAACAAGCTTGCCGATAAGATGGGCAAGAGCTCCCTGTTGGCATTGGTCAAGGTGGACCACGACGCACAGCACAGCACAGCGCAGGGCGGGATCCAGCCAGCAGCAGGCGGCGAGCAGCAGCAGCAGGCGCAGGACGGTGCTGGGTCATCAGAGGGGCAGCAGGCAGAGCCGGCGGAGGGCCAGCAGCAGCAGAAGGGGAAGAAGGGCAGCAAGCAGGGTGCATCGGCATCTGGGTACAGCCTGGGGATGCTGGTGGTGCTGGACGATGATGTGCCCAGGTCCATCATGCAGGTGAGGCGCTGGCAGCAGGTGTCATGCAGTGGCGCTGACTTGACATTGACAAAAACTGTCCACTGACAGAATCTGTCGAGTTTGTATAGTTTTGACTTGTGAGTGGGTGCATCGGGCCACTTCATGCCCCTCAAAACACTGCAAACGCATGGTGTCCTGCATATATCTTTGCTGCTCCTGCATCAGGCCCTGCGTCATGCACATGCAACTGCTGTGCACTCAACTTCAGGCCTCAACGGCCTGACACCCAGGTAAACGTCAAGAACTAAGCATGATCGCCTCTGCTGTTGCTGTTTCTGCTTCTGTTTCTGCTTCTGTTTCTGCTGCTGTTGCCGTTGCCGTTGCTGCTTCTGTTTCTGTTGCTGTTGCTGCCTGCAGGCCCCCAACGCGCCCCTGGAGTCGTCCAAGGTTGGCTTCAAGCAGGCCCTGGCACTCATCAAGTTCACTGCAGCAGTCAACAGCTTCATGCCAGTCTCCCAGGAGGCAGGCACAGGGGGCGTGGTGCTGCTGCCTGCAGTGCTGCCAGCCAGCAGCCCGTCGGGCCCCGCCAACGGCAGCAGCAGCAGCAGCAGGCGCGCGCAGGAGGACGACGCAGCGGTGGATTACAGGTTCAAGGATGGCGGCAACAGCAGCGGTGCCAGCAAGGGCCAGTCGGCGTATGATTACTACTTCAGAGTGCAGAGGTACACTCAGCTGGAGCTGCCAGGAGGTGAGAGAGGGGGGGTGTTGAGGGGCCCATTCTGCGTCACTGGGGGTTGTTGTCAACTTAAGCCCTGGAGACTTTCCAGTGCATGGTGTGACCACGTATCTGAGCGTGGTGGTGTGTGATGAAACTCAGAACCTGGTGCTCTCACACAACCTGATTCATCTGGCACTGTTTACGTACACTGTTGACACGCATGCCACTAGCAAGAGCAGCAGCCAACAGCAACAGTGCACTGCAGTGCCTCATGTGTGTGTGTGTGGGTGACTTACACGGTGTGCACCTCTGTGGTGCCCTTGCTTCTGCTGCTGCTGTCCTGCAGGCTTGGCCGGCCCCGATGTGCAGCAGCTGCGCATTTCACCAACCACAGACCCCACAAAGCTGCGTGATGCCATTGTAGCCAAGATGCTCACAGGGCAGCCCTCCACCCTGCGCTTCGCAGTGCCAGCCGGGGCCCTGCCGGGTGTTGTGCTCAGTGTGGGGATGACAGCAGTAGCAGCGGCCCGCGTGCGCCTGCAGAGCAAGATGGCGGCTGTCGACGTCGGAGTTATGCCGCTGGTGCTGTCAGACGACGGGGAGAAGGGCTCCGATGGTGGCAAGGAGCGGGGTGGGCGGGGGTCGCCTCGCGTGATCTACAGCCTGCGCCTGGTGCCTATGCCTGCTGCTGTTGCAGACGCTGCGCAGGTTTGAGTGGTAGGGGATGGCCCCAGCTGCCAGGTAGCGCGTGTAGTTGCATCTGTCAGAGACCCATGTGTCAGTCTGCACCAAGTGTGATGCATCTGCCGGCACATGTGCCCTGGCTGTGCTTGGCTTTTGCTGAGCCCCATAGGCTTGCCGAGCCGTGCATGTGGGGATGGTTGCATTGGATGCATCCATATGGTGACAGGCATGGCTGGGCTGCTGACAGCACAACTTGGAAGCTGCACAGTTGGGCAGCAAGTGGGGCTGTGAGGGCTGTCATCAAGTTGTGTGGCTACCTTTGTGGTTGGGCTGTAGTATGCACCAGGAGGCTTGCATTGGGAGCACTGGGCGATCGAGGTCTGCTGGCTTCATGTGCAGTGCCAGGCGGAAGTGCCTGCCTGGGCCAGTTTTGCTCCCAAGGCGCAAGCATACTATGGGACAGCCAATGGTGGCACCCTTATGACTGCATGAATTTTGTTGGCATGGCTTCTTCCTTTACACTTTTGTGTGGTGGTTGCAAATGCTCTTCATGGGATGGATGATGCATGTACTATTCCTGTATGGGCGTGGAGCGTTATGAGGACCACGCGGTTGTGCTGTCGCGTGCTGTCGTGTGGCACTGCATGTTTGTACTGCCTGTTTGAACAGCACTGCCGGGTCTGTTGGTGACCTGCTACCATCAGGTGGCGTGGGTCACTGTGACACACCACGGTGTGTTGTGTTTTGACGACATGAGACGTTTAGAGCACCCATGGCCCATGCAATGATACAGGCACATTAAGCTGGGAATGCATTGCTGCACTGGGTGTGATACCTGGCCAGGTTGATAAAGCAGCGTGCCAGTGACTTTGTCTTGGGCATCTCTTGTAATGCTTGTCCTATGAGTAAGCGGCTGTCAGTGGGGCGGGCGGGCCTCTGGCAGTGTACATGTCCTCAACCTTAGTTTATAGGGGCCACCTCAAGGTACCCCGCAGATCGCAACCAGAATCGTCACTCGAGAATATGTCACACCAACACATGAGGTGTTTCGTACTCCGGCACTTCTACACAGCGTTGCTGCCCAGCACACATTTGGGGCCAGAGCCACCACCATCACCACCAGCGACACCAGCAGCAGCAGCGACACCAGCAGCAGCAGCACTGTCCTTGCCAGCCACCCGGGCCAGCTGCACAACGCCTTCAGCGTCACTGGCATGACGCGGCAGGTGGTCGACGCACTGCGCTGCACTGCGATGCTCCATGGCAAGTGTGAAGGGGCCCTTGGGGGGCTCAGGGGACGCTGTGGGGCTCCTCAGGGGCTCTACTGGGCTGGCAGGAGGTGCCTCGTGGTGGCCGTCCTTGTTCCTTAGTTCCTCATGTCGGTTCCTGTATAACACCCACACGCCTGCAAGGGGGCACACACACAGCAAGGGCACACACATATAGACACACAGCAAGCAATGGCCAGGCCTTACTCAAGCCTTGCACAAGCATTGACAGCGACAGTCATGACAGCTCCTGCCGATCTTTTCAAGCCGTGCAGCAGCGTTGTTGTGCCCACCCCGGCGCAACATGCTCCTTCTGGTTCACCGGCAGCAACTCGCTCTTTACCCCTCAAAATCAACATACTCGGTGGGGCCTGAGTTCCTGACCAACTAGAACCAACCCTAGACCCTAAGCACTGAGCATTGGTGTGCTGCATTGCAGTGTGTTCTCACCTGGTGCAGTGATGCATGTGGTGATGATGGCCATCAGGATCATCATGGTGAACATGCGAGGGCTCAGGATGCCCTGCAGCAACAGCAACAACAGCATTGACTGGGCAATACCTGTAAATTATGGCAACGAATCACATGTCTGTATATCTATGTATAAAAAGCAGAGGGGCAGCAGCAGCAGCCGCAGGGGGCAATGGGGAGCAGCCTGTCAGGATGTAGCTCACTCAGCAGCCTGGCACAAGCTGAATGTTGGTTGCTGGACGCAGCTCGTGCATCCGCACCTGCTGCAAACTCTATAAAAACCCCTGCACACACCTCCACACCTGGCCCTCCGCACTCGCCACAAACTGATACAAGACACCCAATGGTCACCCCCACACTCACGTATTCACTCATTCATGCATGCATGCATTCATTCAGCACACTCACCATGCTGAGGCCGATGTTGAGTGCAATGACCTCCACCAGCCCCCTGGTGTTCATCAGCAGGCCCAGGGCCGTGCAGAAGCGCCAGTCGCGCTTCGTGACCAGCTTGCCCACAAGGCACGTCGGCGTGAACTTTGCAAAGGTGGCAATGCCCGTGATGGCCAGGGTGATGGCCCAGTACCGCCCAGAGTCCAGGGTGCCGATGTCGGTGCGGATGCCGCTGTTGGCGAAGAACAGCGGCAGCAGGACCTCACCTGCAAGGCAGCATCACACATGCGTCACACATGGGTCAAGTTGGGGTCACCTGGGCTGAGATTGGTGTGCATGTGCCAGCCTGGAGGAGACACAAGACTGTCCACAAGTGCCCGCAGCAGCACTGCAGGAACATGACTGATGAGCCCATATGTATGCACCACAAAGCATGAACGGAGGCCGCCTGTGGCCTTGTGTCACCACACCCCAGCCCTACCGGCCTTCACGACACCCAGTGTGCTCTCAGTGCTTCCCAAAGCACCCCTCCCGCCATTCCCAAGGCTTCAGGCTGTACTCACCCACAACCAGCTCCATGCGTGTGACCAAGCTGTCAGCAAATCCACCATCCTTCGGCACGATCAGGCCCATCACAAAGCCACCGAAGAAGCAGTGGATGCCCAGGCCCTCTGTCGTGAAAGCCGAGCCCAGCAGCAGGATGAACAGCAGCGCCAGGTAGTAGCGGCTGGTGTCGAGCTGCTTGCGGACCAAGAACCGATGAAGCAGCACCAGGATAGGTCGCAGTACCACCATCATAAATAGCACATAACCCGCAGCAAGCAGCGTCGTGTAGAGGCCCATGAGCGCACTGCCGGACTTTGCGAAGGATGACGCGAGCGCGAGGACGCACCATGCCAACACGTCGTCGATGGCCGCACATGACAGCGCCTGCGGAGCACGCACGCAAGCCAACAGTCAGCAAGATCACGCGCCGACTGTCCTGATAGCAGATAGCTCAACTGCATTGTTTGCGGCCGTGCTTCAGCTCACCGATGTTCAGTCGCTGTGCAATACATGCCTGCCTGCATGCTATCTTCAAGATGCCTGGAGGCTGGGGGTGCTGGAAGTTCCCCGCATCCTTTCCACACGTCCTTGCTGACTGCTCACCTGTAGGCCGATGGGAGCTGCCAGAAGTCCAGAGCTGCTGAGCAGCGAGGCCAGCACAGGGAATGCTGTGAATGACATGGCAGCTCCAGTGAACAGCAGGAAGGCTCTAAAGCTGGGGGCCTCCCACCCTGGTGGGCTGGATTCAGCATTCACACGCTGCGGACAGGGAGCAGAGACAGGCAGGGCACAGGGTGCAGGGCAGGGCTGATGGTCAGAGGCACTCTTCGAGAGGGGCGGTGGGGTGGAGGTAAGGCATGTGCGGGAAGGCTGCAATGTCTGGTGTGAAGTCGTGTGATAGTGCTGCAGAGCATGCTGATGGACACATTGGTGCACAGTGGACAGTGAGCTATATAGTGTGAGCGGCCACAACAGATCCTGCCAGACCCAGCAGAGTGCAGCAGCACACCAAAGGTGACTGCTTCAGCCAGGCTAGTCAATGCTTAAGCCAGAAACAGAACCCCTCACTGGGTCTTGCAAAGACTCAGCATGACCTCTGGAGGCGTGTCAAGGCACTTACCTCAAGCCACAGGGCGGCAGCACACCCCACGCCAAAGGGGAACATGATCGCGCTGAGCGCGATGGGCGCACTCTTCTTCCACTGCTTTGACAGCAGGCGCTGGTCAAGCTCACATCCCAACAGGAACATGAACAGGATGACGCCAACGTTGGCCACCACGTAGAAGGTTGTCACGCTGTTGTAGGTTGAGCCGTTGGCCAGGACAGCGGCTGTGGGCCACACAGTGGTGGTGAAGCCTGCAGGCAGTGACATGCAGGTGGTGGCAAGCAGCAGCAGGGTGTTGAGTCAGCTCGTCGATCAAAGAGCGTGTCGAGGTAAGCATGCTACTGTTGCTACTGGCAGGCTGCATGGTACACAGACTCTGTACACAGACTTGGGCCAATGGGCTATACAGTGTTTCCACAGCTCTCAATTCATGGGTGTGCAGCAGGTATGGATGCAAACGGAGCTGCATCTACACATTCCCAAGACATACACCATGATGTGCATGGCCTCCAGGACATACTGCCTGGGCAAACACCCGTGGTAAAAAGCATGCCAGGACTGGGGATCACTGCTAGGCCTGCAGGGGTATTTTGTGATTGGCTTGGGGGTGGGGGCCACCACTGGGGGCGCTCTATCTCAAGGGCTTCTGGTTCCCAAGGTACATTATCGCAGTGCTCATGGCGATAGAAGCATGATACAGGCTAGCCAGTCACCTGGGATTCGGCCCAGAACAGAGGGACCCAGGAAGATGCCAGCAATGATCTCCCCAATCACTTGGGGCTGGTGCATGTAGCTGAACATCTTGCCCAGCACACGCGTCAGCGTCAGTGTGATGGCAACCTGCAAATAGGCGGGAAAGCAGTGGTGGAAACAACGGTGGGGCTTGTGTTAGCATGCATGGCAGAAGCAGTTGTGACCACCACATGCTTGCAATGGCATGCC
>QAXK01003409.1:0-22774 GCA_004335735.1 Chlorella sp. KRBP | reverse complement strand
CGGCCACAGGGTGCCCATCATCCACGTGGTGAGGCATCCACGTGCAGGGTCAGGGTGGCGCACGATCAGATGCAGTGCGCCGACTCGCTCCCGCACCCCCTGCACTGCCCCTGCGACATCTACACTCGATTAGATGCTTTTGAGTGGAGGGGCCAGACGAACGCCTCCTTTCATCGCGTGCCATCAAGAAGCATACTGCCCTGCACGGTAGCAGGGGCACAGCTTCCTCAATGACGCCTACCGGCGTCCCCTTTATTTTACTTATTTCTTTCCACCCCACCCGACCCTGCCGCACAGGTGGGCTTCTTCCCCGAGGACGCGCCCGAGAACTTTGAGGGGCGGCGTTTCCTGCAGCATCTCAGCGCCGTCACGGGTGGTACCTACCAAGAGTACGCCCCGGGCATGCACCGGATATACAAGGACGAGGTCGGGTTCGTGCCCTACGACGTCAAGTGAGTGGCCAGTCAGGCTGTGTCTCCGGAGCAGGGAGTGGTGCTGGGGTGTGGTGCTCCGGGCTTGAATGGATATACAAGGACGAGGCTGGATTCCTGTCCCAAAGGAGGACTCTATCAGGGACACCGTGCTGTTGTGGATGTGAGGAGGGTGTCCACCTTACACCTAGACAGGAGGAGGAGGAGCAAGCAAGCAACACACCCAGGGCACACCTTCAGTAGGCAGCATGGCAAGCATATCATTCCCCATCCGCCCGCCTGCAGGTCCGAGCCCCAGGACGTCCGCGCCGAGCGCCAGTGGTCCGAGGCCGCGCTGCGCGAGGAGCGCCGCAAAAACATCCGACTGGGCATCGCCGAGCGGCTCGACGTGACGCTGGCGCGCGTGCAGGCGCTGCACCACCAGACTCGCGTGCAGCCACTCGTCCGCGAGCACCAGGTGCGCGTCCTTCGTCTCCCTCGCCGCAACCCTAGCGTTTAACCTAGCGTTGTCGTTGCTCGCCATAAACGAGCAGCAAGCCGAGCAGCAAGCCGTGCAGCGTGCATGACACATTCGAAGGCGAGCTTCTGGCCTTCCAGGGCAGTCGCTCGCAGCGTCAGGCATTCACCTTCCGGCACCGCACGTGCCACGCACGCCCACTCACTCGCCGCGTCCAAACTGCGTCATTCATTTCCCTCCATCACAATGCAGGAGCGTCTGGCGCGCGAGCAGGCCGAGTACGAGCGCCAGCTCCTGGAGGTGTCCCAGTACAACAAGGGACTCAAGGCGCAGGCGCAGCAGGACTATCAGGCAAGCAGGGTCCTTAGGCCAGGGCTAAGGTTGAGGGGCCACCACTCGATCGTGTCCTTGTGGGGACGTGAGCGTGCCGTGTCGTGGGCTAGCGTGCTCTTGGGGCGCAGTGCGTGTGTGTCGACCTTCACATCTGGCGCGGCCATCTCTGGCAAGCAGATGAGCATGTACATAGACAAGCAGTAGAGCACAGGGAGAATCCAGGCGTCAAAGCGCACGACGGGGCTAGCCCTGTTTACCTGGCCTTCCTCTACTCCTCCCTGTCATTAACATGCAGGCCCTTGTGGACGAGATTACAGCCCGCAACCAGGCCAAGGTTGATGGGTCCAAGCAGGCGTACGAGGACGCGCGGGCGGCCTGGATGGACGTGTACGAACAGTGCGTCAAGGAGTGGCACGACACCAAGGTGAGCTCATGCTCACATCATGAGCAGCGCGAGGGTAGATGGTGTGCTCTTCACTCGGGTGCACATCAGAACAGAACAGAAACCTGCCACTGTTGCCCACACTGAGGACCCAAACGATGCGTGCCTCGCACCTAACCGAACCCTACCCCAAACCCTAACCCTACCATGACACCGCAGGCCCAGCGTGAGAAGGACCGTGACGCCGCCGCCGCCAGGGACCGTGCCGAGGCGCTGGAGCGCTACGCCGCGCTGCAGGTGCGCCCCGGTTAGGTCTCAGGTGCTGCGGCATGCATGGCAACGCCACCCTCGCTGCATTCCCATTGGCATTTGGCACGCCCACGATTTCCACCACCAAATGCTCGTTATTCACCTGCTTTGCCTGCCACTGCCGCCGCTGCTGCTGCGTACCCCCTGCACCACCTGCCTCCCTCATCTGCAGGCTGCCCGTTCCCGCAGCCCCTCCCCCACCCCTCCCCGCTCCCCCAAGGCACCCAGCGCCCAGCCCAGCAGCGCAAAGCCCTCACCCCAGCCCTCCTCCACCAGCATCCGCCCAGGCTCCGCCACGCCTAGGCGCTCCCGCCCGCCCTCTGCCACCCCTACCACACCACAACCACCGCCTCCAGTACCGCCCCTCAAACCTCCGCCAGCAGCACCCCCGCCACCGGAAGACCCTTTTTTCGACATGGCCCATGACCCTGCGTACGCACCCTCCGCAGACTCCACGCAAGCCCTCGCCATGCTAGCCCTAGCCACCGCCGACGCATGGGGCGACCCTGTGCCCTCGTACGGCGACGCCATGCCACTTGCGCCATATCAGGCGCCGCTTCTTGAGGCTTCCTCAGGCGGATCACAGACGCATGGCGGCAGTCCAAGTGGCCCTGATGAGCCAGCATCTGCGATCCCTGCAGCAAGCTCTACATATAGCAGCAGCCACCCGCTCTCCGCCACCTCCTCCTCCGGGCGGCTGCCCTCCGCTGCCATCGTACCAACCGCCGCTCCCACGCTGACGAGGCAGGAGCGGCGGGAACAAGCATACGCCGCTGCCGCCGCCGCCGCCGCCAGCGTGGCTGTGGACGGAGATGCAGTGATTAGCCGGCTGCAGATACTGCTAGAGGAGGAGGGCGAGGGACGGGACCAGGAGCAAGAAGAGGAGCAACAGTCTGTGTCGGGCACGCCTAGTCAAATGTCCTTGGTTGGAGATGGTGGTGGGGCGGAGGGAGGTGATGGAGGTGGAGGCACAGAGGTGGAGGCGGCGGAGGCACACGACAGCTTTGATGCGGCTGGGGAGCCGCCTGCTCTGGAGATGGAAGACTCACAGGTGGGCTGTGGTTCGCTGTTCTCCGTCACTGATCTTTGTCTTGGTTTGCGTCCCGGTTGGTGTTTGTACCCCATCGGTCTGTTCTATAGTGGTCAGAACCCAACCCTGTATGCGTGGTGTGCGCAGGAGCTCAAGCGTCGCATCTTCCCTGCAGAGGTGGTCCAGGCTCTGGACGAGTCCAACGCGGCACGCCTGGAGGAGATACGCGACCAGTGGGGCTCACTACTCAGGTGAGCAACGCTGGTGGTGGTGGTGGTGCAGTTGTGGGAGCACAGTGATGTGCTCACATGTGGCTGCCCCATTCCAAGCGGTTTCTATCTATTGATGGAGCTGGTACACTTGGTTGCCGCGTTTTGGCCGCCCCGTTTGCAAGCGCACACACACACCTGCACGCCTACGAAACCATCTTAACGAGGGCCAGGTGGTGAGCGGCACAGCAGGAAGCCCACCTTTGGTGAGCTGGATGCACCGTTCCTTCACCTGCCTTCCCTGTCACGCACTCTCACACTTGCAAGTATATACGCTATGCGCCTGGCAGGGAGGTGGAGGCGCGCAACCGCCGGCGGTTGGACACCCTCTCCCAGTACCAGGGCAAGGTGGACGCGTACGCGGCTGAGGTTCTGGCCGCCTACGCGCTGTCCTTTGTGCGGGACGCCATACATGGGACGGCCGTGCGCACCGTGGCCAATGACCGCCTGACACAGGTAAGTGACACAGGGCCTGTGCGTTCACCGACTGTGCGCTTTCTGCCTGCTGTGCGGCTTGAGCCCGCTGTGCGCACTTTTCCAGGCCAGAGGAAGGCAGCGCTTGTTGGGGCAGACGCAGCTTCAGACAGCCACGACCTCACCAGGTCACATGCTCGCTTGGGTGTGCGCTGCGCTGCAAAACCGCTGCACTGCAGGCTGCGGAGGCAACGTACGCAGCTGACGTGGCGCGCGTGGAGGCGGAGAACCTACGGCTGGCCGCGTTGCACACACAGGCAAGTACGCGAGCAGGCCGTGGGGGATTGTATGCCCTGATGTGCTTGAAGCAGTCTCGACAATAGATGGTCAGGTGGCATCGGTCAGGTGACTTTCAACGTATGTATGGCCCTTTGCTCCCGACGTGCAGGAGGTGGAGGACAAAATCTTCAAGGAGGAGCAGTACCGTGAGTCCATGGAGCGGTGGGAGCGCGCGCGGGAGGAGGCTCTGGCTCGGCACGCGGGGGCGCTGGAGGAGGCGCAGCGCGCGCACGTGGCGGAGCTGGAGAGGCTGCGGGTGGCCTGGGAGAGGCACGTGGAGGAGGTGAGGAGCGGGGCTGGGGTCAGTTGAGGTAGGGGTGGGGGCACTCGGGGGCAGCGGCGTTGAAGGTTCCTCCTGAGCGGTCGGTTCGGTGGAGTCTGGGTCGGCGGCAGGGAGAGCGACTGGCTTGCGCGAAGGGTGTGGGAAGGTGGTGGTTTGACCTGGTGGCGCAAGCTGCAGCTTTTCCGCTCTCGCTCCTGCTCGGGCACTTGCTTCGCGCTCGCCCCTCTTCCTTTCCCTGCTGCAGATCCGTGAGGTGAACGAGGTGCGCCTCCGCGAGGCCCAAGCGCACCACGCCCGCATGGTCGCCGAGGTGACCTCCGCCAACACCCAGGCCCGCGACCGCTACAACGAGCTCGTCCGGGCACGCCAGGTGCGACGGGGGGTGGTCTGCGCTGTGGGACGCCGCTACCATCGCGCGTGCCGTGCACGTCGCTCGCTGCGGCCGACTCCTGAAGAGCTGGTGGAGGCGCTGGTGAACGTTGCTGCGCTGAGTGCAGGAGGTGGAGGCGGAGAACCATGCGCGTCTGGCGGCTGCAAAGGAGGAGCACTCGCGCCGCCTGGAGCTGCTCGCCGCTGGCAACGAGGTCAAGCTCCAAGAGGCGCACGAGCAGCACCGCGCGCTGTGCGAAAAGATAGAGGCGGAGCACGCGGAGGCTGCGGCGCACGCGACGCGGGAGTTCGAGGAGCTGCGCGCGTTCCTGATGGCGCACAACGAAGCTATGATGGAGGAGGCGAGGAAGAAGTTCGCAGAGGCGGTCAAGGAGGCGCAAGAGGCGCACGCGTCGAGGTGCGCGGCGATAGCGGGTGGTGCGGTCGAGGCGACTGGGGTCGGGAGGACACAGCTTGAGTGAGTTGCCCCGCTTGGCCCGGGCCCCTGACGCACTCCGACGTGTGCGCGTCGTGCGGTGCCCTCTACTGCCGCAGGTGCGACCGGATGCGCCAGGCCCACGAGGAGGAGCTGGCCGTGATCCAGCAGCACAACGACGCCATCTGGCCCAGGGTGCAGGTGGCGCGCCTGGCGCAGGCCGAGCTCGCAAGAGTCATGGTAAGCCAGGCCCACCTCACCTTGGGGATGCCTTGGGGGGCGCCTCCTTAACCTGAACTCTCTCCCTCCCTGCCACCAGCCGTCTTTCCGCCTCAAGCTGCCTCAGACCAGGAACTGTTTCACTCTCAGCGCTCTCAGCACAGCCAGCCTGCTCTGCCTGCACTGAAACTGGGTGGGCCCAAACGCGCGCCTCGTGTGCGCGTGCACCTCCACCTCGTCACACCGCAGGCCTTTGCAGAGCACATCAAGTACTGCGCGAACAAGCTGCAGCTAGGCGTCAACTTCCTGCCAAACACGCCCAACTATGATCGAGTGGTTGAGATGCAGGCGCTCAACGAGGCGCTTATCAAGTGAGTAGCAGATGCGCAGCGTTTCGCCAGCCACAGTGCCTCCAGCTTTTTCGGGTGCCAACAGTGGCAGCGGGCGGCATGCCCCGGCACTCAGCCCAGGGCGGAACCCACCGGACGTGCATTGGCCGCTGAATCTCACTGTCGTGGCTGCCTTGGCTGTCGTGGCGCGTGTGTACAGGGCTTTTCCAGAGTACCTCCCCACCCAATACCCCTGGCCAGGCCACGAGGAGCGCCTCAAGCAGGGCACCGGCTGGGCGCCCTCCCCTCTGCCAGTGCCCGTGGAGTACAAGGACCCAGGGTGGGACATACGCAGGACGGTGGCGCGCATGGGCGTAAGCCCTGGGTGGCCTGGCGCCCCTGGCAGCCCGGCTGCTGCTGGCAGGTGAGCGCACGGTGTACAAGGACTGCTGCTTGACATTCCCAGCTGCGCAGCTGCCGTGTGCTTACGATGTTCTCCACCCTGGTGCGCTGCTGCTGCTTGCAGGTCGGGAGTGGACGGTGGCTCGCAGCCTGGGTCGCCCCACGCAGCGGCAGGTGAGGGTCGGTGTGGGCGAGGTGGGGCCAGGGATGTCAATGGGCAGCTGCGTACTGGCTTGCAGCCGATTACGCTTGCGGCAAATGAGTCTACCGACTGCCTGCGCGACGTGACGGTGCTGCAGGCTGGGAGGTGTCCAAGGCGGAGGAGAACCCGGACGCTCCGCCTATCTTGGTGATGCCCCCTCTGGCTCGGCTGCCCTCCGCGAGCCGCACGCGCTTCGGCGGGCTGGCGACGGGTGCGGTGGGTGTGGCGCAGCCCAGTCGGAGCGGCGCGTCGGACAGCGGAAGCGCGGCGCCGTCGGAGGACAGAGGAGCGACGCCGGCGGCGCAGGTCTACGCCGGCGGAGGCTTCGCCGTGGGCCCCGAAGCAGACGGCAGCAGGTCGAGCGTCAATGCGGCGCTGTCGCACATGTCGCGGTCAGCGGCGGGGGGAGTTGGCACGGGAGCCGCAGCAACAGCGCCCGCGTCACCTGCCTCGTCACCACGGCCCGACACTGCGCTGGCTAGGGTCCGTAACGACGCGCGCGCGCTCAGCGCCAGTGCCACCGCGATTACCGGCTCAGCGCAGTCTGCGGCGGCGGCGCTCCTCCCGCCCGTGGCGGCGGACGCAGCTGCCAAGGCACGCAGCCCAACCACACCCCTGCGGCAGGTCTTCCTGCACAGCAGCGGTGGCGGGGGCAAGCCAGCGCCTCCCCGGATCACGTCCGCAAGGCCTACTGTGCCAGCTCGAATGTCGGCTCACCTGGAGGTGATGCAGGGCACCACTGGCCGCTTCACGTCCTCCCCAATCTCCTCCCCAAAGCGCAAAGGCGACCTGGGCCAGCAGCATGGCGCGCTGACCAGCGCGCCAGGCAAGCAAGGCGGCGCTGCTGGCGGCGCTCAGGGCAAGGGGCAGGTGCCGGGGCTGGTGGGACGTTTCCGGCACGACCTGGGGCGCAGCAGGTATCCATCGGTAGACGTGCGCCCTCTGGACGTGTGAGAGGCGCACGCAATGGTGCATGGTGGCTTTCGAAGGCTGATGGAAGCAATCGTATTGTATGAATAAGGACCAAGGGACGGTGAGGAAGGCACGAATCAAGCAAGGTCATCAGCGTCGAACACATCCTTGTTGCCCCCGGCACCGCCGCCCCCTCCGCCTCCACCTCCAGGCGCGGTGCCGCTCGGGCCGCCGGCGGCCATCTGCGTGGCGTCGGCCATGAGCATACGCCGCCGCTCCCTCTTGACACGGACCGAAGGCTTCAAGGACATGGCCACGATCCAGTGGCTGGTGCCTGCAGGCAGCAGGCAGTGTACTCGTTGACGGCACAGTGCGCTCGTTGGCTGCGCTGCATTGAACCGGATGAACTGTTTACCCGAACAGCGTTGGTAAGGCTTGCTTGCTCGCAGCTTTGCTTGTGATGTGCAAGCGTTTGCGTCCCCGGCTATTTGCCAGCTGTCCCTCACCGGCCACGGGGCAGCGCGCCCTGCCCCCCGCCGTGCGGATGTGCTCCAGGATGGCTTGCCTCTCATACACGTACCCCAAGTCATCCTCCACGGCATCAATCAGCTCCAGCACCTGCGCAGCAGCCAACACCACAAGGGCGCGCACACCACCGAGCACAGGCTGACGCGTAGCACGCAGCACGCACCAACAGCCCTGCGTTGCGATGACGGCAGCAGCTGCCCGCACACACAACTGGGCCGCCCCGTTCACAAGCGCGACACACAACGCGGCTGCGCCGCCCCGATTGCAAGCGCGCACACACACACATGGCGCACCACCACCTGGCGCGGTGCCCTGCCGTGTGGCCATACCACCCGCACGCACGTTTTTGAGTGAGATGGGGCAGTTGGTGTTGAGCAGGTGCGAGTCCCGCTCCACCACCACATCGTCGTCGCCCTGCTCGTCGCCGCCCGCCCACCCAACCTCCCGGTCGAATTTGCGCAGCAGCGGCTCCTGCGTCACGTCATACCTGCAGGCAGGTCCATCACAACGCCGGCGTCAGCCTGCTCCTCTAGCCCACCCTCTGCAGCGGGCGCACAGCGGGCGGGCGCACGCCCAGCGTGATGCGGGGCAAAGACATGGCGGATACACGCGTGGGCTGCTAGCCCACACCTGCTGGCTGCTACCCTCTTCTTGACGGCCTTGTCCATGAGCTTTGCAAAGTCGCTGTGCTTGTTGTCCTTGGGCACCTGGTACTTTCCCAGCACGTCCTGGTCGAGCGCCGCCTTGTGCTGCTCCACCTCGTGCGCCAGCAGCAGCAGCTGCATGTACTGCCCGCGCATGGCCTCCACCTGCATTGGCGCACGCGCCGCAAAGGCTCAGCACGCGCGTCACTCGTTCGTCCGTCGTCCCCGCGCCCCCCAGCTGCTTGAAAGACACGGCGTGCTCCCACATGCTCCCACCTTGGCCTTGTCCCCGTCGTCGCTGAGCGTGGCTGCCACCTCCAGTAGCTGGTTGCCCACCTGTTCCATCGTCTGCACGGCCGCACGGGCGCGCCACAGCTGTGTGAGACCGGCTCACGGTCATGCTGCACACAGCTGCGGTGCAACATGACCAATTGGCACGCACGCGCTTGGCTTCCAGGTGCTTGGCCGCGATCACCGAGTCCGCCAGCCCGCGAAAAAAGTCGCCATTCACGTTGCCGCCAAAGTCAGCAGCGCCAGCCTGCGTCATCTCCTTCGCTCTGCCTGACGCTGTGGAATGCGCGCAGCTGCTATGTTCGGTTTTTGCTTGTTTTTCTGTCCTCTAGGTGGCGCAGCCTGCAATCGCAGCAAGCGCGGAGAGAAGGTTGCGCAGCTGATTGACCCTCAACACCCCATCGAGCCTGTCTGCTCTCCCTTTCTGCACTCCCTCGCCTCCCGATGGTGCCGACGATGGCGCAGTCCCAACGACTGGCGCAGCACCAGAGACATCGGCCAGCAGCAGCACCAGCACGCTGTAGGCTGTACAATCGGCATCGCCTCCCGCGCACGCCGTGCGTGATGGCGCTCGCCACGATCTGCGGCCATCAGCAAGCCACGCCGCGTCGCACACTCCTGCAGCAGCTGGCGGGAGGCATCGTGTGTATAGCCACAGCAGGAGCTCCTGCACTTGTGCTGCCCTCCCCAGCCATGGCCAGCGACGCCGCGGACGTGGAGGTACGCGCCTTGCACGCTTGCACGCTTTGTTTGGCACACACAGGCAGGCCAAACGCACCCAAACACCGGTACCTAAGTGCTGCGCAGCGCATGGCCTTCGAGGCCTACGCCAACCGTGAGTTCGACAAGGCGCTGGAGCTGGTGGGCCAGCTCCTGCAGCAGAGCACCGAGCCGGAGGAGCAGGGCCGGCTCTATGAGATGCGAGCGCAGGTGCGCCCACCTCTGTCCTGCCCTCACCATGAGCTACAACGCGCACAACCCGGGGCCAGGCGGACACCACCGGACGCAGACCCACACGCCACGTGTGCCTTCCTGGTGTGTGCCGCTGGCAAGAGCAGGTGCTGGTGGACTGCAAGCGCTTCAGGGAGGCGATCGAGGGCTTTGACGCCGCGCTGCGCCTGACCCCGCCCTCCCAGCTCACCACGCGGGCGCGCCTGCTGGCCGGCCAGGCGCTGGCCAGGGAGGGCCTGGGGGACTGGCGCGGGGCGCTGGGCGACTATGACCAGGCGCTGGACCTGGCGTTCCAGGGAGGGTGAGCATCCTTCATGGGCCAGCTTACAAATAGGAGTGCTGGAAGCTCTGCTGTGGGCATGATTCCGTTCAATCATGCGCTGTACCCGAATGGCCATCATTGTAGTCACTGCAGTCCTGACCAGGAGGGTGCCTTCTGCTTCGTGTCCTTGCAGGGAGAGCGCTGATCCGTACGTGTACAATGCGATGGGCAACTGCTACAACAGCCTCGGGCAGTGGGCAGGTGAGCGTGGGCATGCACGCCGCTGGTGTGCGCTCCCAGCAGAGCAGGACTGGGGGGCGCTGCGGGTGTTGTCGTGGAGTGCGCTGCGCTGCAGCGGGAGCAGCCGCCTGCAGCACGTCTGTGGCTGTGTACAAGAGAGAAAGGACTCTGGCCAACTCGCATACAAGCAGGGCGATCGAGAAAGCGCTGTCGACTGCAAACTGTGCATGTGCAGAAGCGCGGGACAACTACCTGCTCAGCTCCAGGATCTTCCAGGAAGCCAAGGGCTTTAGAGGCGCAGGAGGCTCCACCACTCAGCGCTTGGACGGTGAGGAAAGCTGGCCGCACAGGGGCGCTAGCGTGGGTGGAGTTGTTTGTAAAGGAGGCAGGAAGTGACTTGTGGCTGTGTAAGCTGTGATCGCGTAAACATGCACCTGGCCCACGTGAAATGCAGGTGCCATATTCGCGGCCAGCAATGCGGCGCTCATGCTGGCGCAGATGGGAGACGAGGATGGCGCCATGAAGGAGGTGCGCGCAACGTCGCCTAGTGCACCACTGTGACAGCAGACTGGCTAGCGAGAAGTTTCTGATGCGCCTGTGGGCGCTGAGCAATGCTGGCCTTTTTCTTGTTCTCATCGTTTGGTCCCCTTGACGGCGCTGCCCTGTGCAGATGGAGCGCATTGCGAGGCGGGCGCCAGGCAGCGTGGACATGCGGGCGGCCCTTGCGGCGCTGCTGTGGGCGCACGGGAAACCTGAGGCGGCGGAGGCGCAGTGGTGAGCGGCCCCCCGCTACGCATTGCCTGGGCTATGCGTTGTCGCTGCTGCTACTCACCATGGCAGCGTTCATCGGTGCATGTACTGTGCTAATGGCGCAGGCAGTTTGCGTGCGAGGCCATCACAACTGGATGCAGCAAGTATCGGGTAAGAGGAATGCACCGCGCAATCGTAGCGGCTGCAGAGTGGTTGCACCATCGCTGTGGGCCCCCCAGCGCCGCGCCCCCATGCTCCACACGACTGCTTCACTGCAGGACGCCGACTGGCTGAGCAGGGTGAGGCGGTGGCCGCCCCGCATGGTGGACAGGATGGACGGGTTTCTGACACTGAAGCAAGGATAATGGCGTCATGCACGTCTGCCTTGTGAATTCAAACGACCCGCACGTCGTACACGCACTTGCAAACAGCACCAGGAAGCAGGAAGGAGAGCCGCAATGGGTGCAGGGTGGAGCCCAGAACGATCAGAGGCATGTAGCCTTTCTCAGCTTGATCGCCGCCCGCCAGCTGCAGATCTTTTCACCGCCGACGGTTGGTGGCGCACGACAAATCAGGACGTTCTCCACGATCTAGCTAGCGGACGCGAAGCAGCTGCAATGCCCAACGCTGGCAGAGACGCTTGCTTTGTTCGCTAGCGCAGCTGGTGCTCGCGCCGGGCACTTGAGTACCGGCCGGACCCAAAAGCGGATGTCCGCCGGCGAACGCAGCCGGGCGGCTTGCAGCGGCTGCTTGGCAGTAAGACGTCGATGCTTACAGGATGCGAGCGCCTGTCGCCTGGCATCGGAGGCGCTAGTGTTGGCGGGAAATTGCTCGTCTGTCGGGCGGCCCGCCCGACCCACAGAAGTGAGGCAGGGCTATGAGGCTATTCTCCCATCATCGCCATTGTTCGCATTCTCAGGGCGAATTCTCGTGTGGTGGAGCGCAGCACACACACACAGTGCGCAAGTCGTCGCCCACCCCGTAGCGACGCGTGGAGTGCTTCCCCCGACCTGCAGCGTGGAGCCGGCCCATCGAGGTGAACGCAGCAATCGAGGCCACATTGCAGCAGGAGCAGCAGCGCAATGGCGCCTCCGGGCTAGCATCGGCGCCGGCTTCGGCCCGCTGGCGACCCTGCGCACGCCAAGAAGTTGTTAAACTCAACGCTGAGCGCGCCGCCGATCGCGCAGGCCTGACGAAGGGGACAAGAATGGCATCGCAAGTGTCACTCACGCTGGTGCTGTGCACGGCGTTAGCGGCGTCCTGGGCGATGGCGTGCAGCGCTGGGGCCGCCCAAGGCTCAAGCTTGAGCAGGTCCGACAAAGTCTCTTGAGACTTGAATACTCAAGCCAGCGGAAGCAGCATCTAGTGCCTTTCACCAGTGCAGGCAGAGGCCTCAAACTCTGTGGCCCAGTCTGTGTTCCTGTGCAGGACTGACGCCAGCGTCCAGCAGCCAGCGCGGCGCTCCCTGCTCGTTTCCAAGGTATGGGCGGCAGCCCGCGCAGTGTGTGGCTGTGAGTCCTCGCACTCCAACAGCCTCGCACGCACATGCACGCGACGCAGCCATGCATGATCACGCCTATGCTGTCCTGATCACGAATTTGGGTCTCATGTAAATTTCACTGATACGCAGGCGGCCGGCGCCGACATCCAGTTGGTGGATTGGGACGCGTGGAAGGGGCGCATGGGCCGCAGCTACCCCAGCCCAGAGGCCGAGGCGCACGCTGCGGCGGCCTTCAAGGAGAACATCAAGCTTATCCAGCAGCACCACAGGACCGACAAGCCCATCAACCTGACGGACTACAAGTGAGCCCGAGTGATTTCAGCGATATTCAAATCACAGGCCATTGATTCTCCTAGCGCTGCAGTCACTCACCGTGCGGCACTCACCATTGCCACCATGTCATGCGTGCAGGTTTGCCGACATGACTTGGGAGGACTTTGAGAAGCACTACCTCTCCAGCATGCGCAACGTGTCGATGCCCGCCGGCATGAAGAGCGTCAACGCCAGCAGCAACGCCACCACCACCACCACCACCGCCGCTACTGGCACTGGTGTTGTGCTCCACCAGGAGGACAGCGGGCCGGCCAGCAAGCGGAGGGTGCTTTTTGACGGACCGCGCACCATTGGGGGCGACTACTTGAGCTGGGCGGACAAGCGCAAGTACAGGACGCCCGTGCGGGACCAGGGCAGGTGAGGGCTAGATATCGCACTTGGACAAACTCTTGCAACAAACTCGTGCCAAGGCACAATCCCCTGGGCACACTTTGGTTATTTGTCCTGAAGCCCCGTTTGCAAGCCACACACACACTGAGCTGAACGGTACTGTGCCTTCCTCAGCAAAGCACAGCAAAGCATCTAACGCCTCCCGATCCGAACGTGCTCCCTCTCCCCAAACTGCTCCAACCTGCCCGCAGCTGCGGTTCCTGCTGGTCGTTCGCCGCCATCCACGCGCTCGAGTACGCCTACTCAATCCAGCTCGACAGGCAGGGCCAAATCCCCGGCGGCTACAAGGCGGCCCAGTTCTCCATTCAGCAGGTGCGATTCTGAGGGTGCCTGCTTGCAGGCATGTGGCACTGGGCGTCTGCATAGGGATTTGCGTGCGCCGCGAGAGGGCTAATGCCTGCCGTGTCACATGTGTTTCCTGCAGGTGCTCGAGTGCTTCACGGACGGCCTGGGCGCCTGCGGCTGGGGCTCGGCAGCAGAGTTCTACAACCAGCTCACCCGCAAGCAGATTGTCTCCGAGATGTACTACCCTCTGCAGTCCAACCGCAACGGAGGCATCGTTGGTGAGAACTTGTTCGCTTCGCTCTGGCACGGCTATGCATCGTTGCCTACAGGCATCAGAGATGCTGAACGATCTGACTAGAATTCTTGCGCAACCTCCTGATGGCGCGCAGGTGCCTGCAACGGCGCCAGCGTCAGCGCCGGCCTGGCCGCCAACAGCGACGTGCAGTACGTCGCCGCCACCGCCGGCTACGTGCGGCTGGAGGGCGCCGGGCGCGACGCGCTCAAGCAGCAGCTGCAAACCAGCCCCGTGGTGTGCCACTTTGAGGTGGACGTGCAGTTCATGATCTGGAACGCCAACAGCAACCCCGTCTACTCGGCTGGCACCTGCTCGGGCAACTTCCTCAACCACGCTGTCGTGATTGTGGGCTACGACATGCGGACCAGCCCACCCTCGTGGATTGTGAGTGCGCTTGAAGGCTTGCGCATTGCGCTGGCATGGGAGCACCTTGCGCCAAGGGTTGAGAAGAGCCTTGAACGAGATGCTCCTGGCGCGGTGCCTGCCCCTGTGGATGTGTGTGCAGATCAAGAACAGCTGGGGGCCCAACTGGGGCGGCCTCAAGGGCTACATCCGCGTGGCCATGACTGACGGCGATGGCACATGCGGCATGTACAAGTGAGTGGAGTCGCACGCCGCGCCGTCCTGCCACTTCTCATCTCGTGTCTTCTTCCTGCTTTCGTAGCCAAGTTGGTATACTGCTATCAGCCCACAAAGGGTCATGCTGTGCATGCTGTGCGCCTCTCCCTGCAGGTGGTGCTTCCGGCCAGACACGCAGTTCCAGAGTGGCAGCGCCGTCACTTACGCGGACGACAACCAAGACGACGGCCTCTTTGACGCGAGTGGCGGCGACAAAGCACGCTCACCAAACCCACCTCGCCCGCCCCGCCCACCCCGCCCACCCCCACGCCGCCGCAACCGCCGGCCATCCCTCCGCAGGTGAGGCCTTTAATACTGCTGTTGACTGCTCCAATTGGAGTGCTGGCAAGGCGACCAGAAACGTGTGGACGGATGGTAACTGAACTGTGCGCCGTGCCTGCCTGCTCTTGTCCACCTGCAGGCTGGCCGCGTAAGCTTGTCCGCGCCCGGCTGCTCAGCCATATAACCCCTCTCCACGTACATGCGGAGTAAATTTGCTTTGTTATACAAGCACGCCATCAGAAAGTGGGCGAGAAGAGAAACTTTCTGCAGTGCGGGCCAAGGTGCACTGCGACCAAGTGCAGCTGAGCCCTTTTAGTGCTGCTCAGCCAGATAACCGTCGCGCCCTGCCGCGAGGTTACATGTGTATTTACTGTTGCCTGCATCTCCACACACAGCCCTAGGCTCGGGGACCTTCATCACTTCCTCTTCCACCCCTTGGCAGCGTGCTCGGCAGGGTGGTGGTGCCGCAAGTGCACCCGCCCGCTCTGCCCTTCCTGCCTGCTGCTAGGGACGTGCCCTCTTGCCCTGGCCATGCAGGCACGGCGGAGCACCGCAGTGGCAGCTGGAACATGCTGACCTGGTGCACGGCCTTGCCTGCATCGCTCATGGCACACAGCCTCCCCCCTCTTTCCCCCCGTTTCACCCACTGCATGGCAATTGCTCGCGTGTGGCGCGCATGCACAACACCCCTTTTCCCTTGACGTACAGCCCATGTTGGCCCTGGAATGAGTCTGGAGAGCCGCAGGATGCCCCTGCAGATGGTCTTTTAGAGAGCCACTCACTGCTTCAATCTCTGCGTTCCTGCACAGAAGCCACTGCTGCACGCACTTGCATGCTGCTGCACACTGGCTGCAGGGATGCGGCTTGTTCTCCCCCTTTCCCACACACAGGCGGTGCACGTCTTGTGGCCTGGGATAAGGGGGGTAATCGTATGAGAGAGAGAGAGACAAAGGTTGGGATGGTGGGCAAGCCAAAGCTGTGGCTCGTGTGTGGGTGTAAGGGGCGTGTGCGTGCTTCGTGGACTGTTTCCTCGTATTCCTTCCGAGTTTTCCTGAGGCTTGCGTCTGTATCCGCACGTTTGCATACCTGCATAAGCATCGGCACGGGCTGGCAGTGACGAGTTTCGGCTGGCAATGGCAAGGTGCTTGGCAAAAGGTGGTGGTGTTACGGCTCTGAGTGCAAATCGAGTGGCTTTTCCTTCTTTCGCTGCCGGCGCCCAGTCCGAGTTGGCAGCTCACGCTCACTTGACGGTGCTCGGAAGCGAGCTCGGCAGCATGCTTGGGCAGCAGTCGTGACAGCAAGAGCCGCAACAACGTAGTGTGCGTGCGCTGGTGGCCGCCAGCGACGGCAATTGTTGTCAAGGAGAGTGAGAGGTGTGGTGGCGGATGACAAGCCGACAGCGTGTGCGGATCACGCCAACCTCGGCGCTTGCAGGGCACCGCCCAAGGCGTGTGTGGTACGCACACAGACAATGGGTGTCCTCCTTGGTGCGCTGTAGCGCGCTGCCTGCAAGCGCGTCTGCCCCTTGGTGACACAAGCTGACGTCCTGCCGCGGTCCCGCAAGACGACGGCCCCCCCCACAGCAAGGCCTGGGGGGCCAAGGAGCACGGGCACATGGCTGAAACGAATGCTGAATGCTGGTGCACAATGCCTTGGCATTGCAATTGGGCGTAGCAGCCGCTGGATCGTCGGAGGCGCCTTCGAGGTAGGCGCGGCAGAAAGACGTACTCGTGCGTCTTTGTCCGTCGAGGGTCACTTGATGTGCTGGGGCACGTACTTATGAGACCCCAGCACACACTAGTCGCGCAATTGCAGCCGCAATTCGCACAATTGTGCCTTCGCTGCACAGGAGCCCAGCACACCATCACTGCTTCGCGCGCATCGACCTCGACGTGAGCGAATGGCACACATACACACACGAGCTGCAGGCGTGCAGCAGGGAAATGCGCCACACGCAGCAGCAACACTGACGATTGTGCTCGTTGCTTCGCCGCGCGCAGGCCCACCCATCCGCCGCCTTTCGCACGCCTTCGTCGCTGCGCGCTAAAGCGAGGACCGGCAGCGCACACTCAATTGCGCCAAGCCTACAGCAAGCGCAGCAGCCATCCACAGCAGCAGCTCCTTTCGCGCGCCGCCGCCAGACGCCGTCCGAGGTCCCTCAGTTTGAGGGCAAAGGCTCGAACTCCAGCCCAAGGCAACGAAATCCACGCTCAGCCACCATGCCATCGCTGTTCTGCACCGCTCTGCTCCTGGCGGTTGCGGCCCTGCAGCCCTTGACGACGGGAGCGGCTCCAGCCAGCGCTATCGACGCGCGCGGATGGTGAGGGCCGGCTCTCCCTCTCCCTTCCCAAGCTTGCAGCGGCAGGGCCAAGCTCAGTACACGAAGCGGGGAGAGCCCACAGTCTCAGCCCATTTGTGCTTGAAGGCACGGCAGCAACTCCGAGTCGAATGCCCGCATCCGCATCCTTTCTCGCTTTCCTGAGCTCTCCCCATCACCTCAAGCTCAGGCCCCACACTGCTTCCTCATACTCGCAGGCTGATCAAGGTCGACTCCAAGGAGGCAGCGCAGCACCACACCCGCCGCGCCCTCATGGCCGCTGACGTGAGTCCAGACGGGTGCACCTTCTAGAACTAGTGTGTGCACAGAGGGATGTGCGGCAGGGACGCGTGCCAGCGCGGGGGCATGTGCCAGCGCGTCGGGAGGTGGATCCCTGCATCTTTGATGGGAGAGCACCCGAGTGGAATGGCGTGCGGGTGTGCGGTTGCGTGCGCCCGCAGGAGCATGGCCCAGCGGTGCTTCACGCCTGGTTTGAGGACTGGCAGGCCTACCACGGAAGGACCTACGGCAGCGAGGCCCAGCGGCGCGCCGCGTTCCAGGCGTTTGAGCACAACATGCGCCTGGTGCACGACATCAACGCCAACCCCAACCTCACCTACTGGGCGTCGGGCAACAAGTGAGAATTCGCGTCCGCGCACGTGTCGCTTGCATGGCGGGGGAGTCAGACAAAACCGCACCAGCTAGGCCATCAGCTAGGCAGCCAGAGCACACCGCAACAATGACATGGGCTGTGGCAGGGATGGATGCACCCACGCCAGTGTCGTGTGGTGCCGCAGCCAACGCAGCGCAGTCTTCTGCAAGACAGGAGCACCTCAATAGGAGACGCGCCCATGCGCCTTTGCCCCCCTGCAGGTTCTCGGACCTGACTTGGGACGAGTTCACCCGCCATTACCTCGGCAAGCCCACCGTTTCCAACTCCACGGCAGCTGCAGCAACACAGCACATCGCCAACGCCACTTCTGTGGGCAAGGCAGGCGGCCGCAGGCAGCTGCTGCAGAGCGCGTTTGACTGGCGCAACAAGGGCATCGTCCTGCCTGTGCGCGACCAGGGCAAGTAAGTTGTTTGATGTGGTGCCTTGCCCCAAGTGTGTGGAGTGCGTGGGACGGATGCACGCCGGCAACCAACCACAAGCAAAAGCACCCGCGTGCAGCACCTGACGGTCGTGCGTGTGCCCCTTGACATGTTGCGCCGCGCAGCTGCTCCGCGTGCTACGCCTTTGCCGCCATGCATGCCATCGAGGTGAGGGCTTCGGGTGTAAACATTCCAAATGGCAGCACAGGGTCCTAGTCTGCTGGTGCGGCGATGAGGCGCCCCATATGCGCAAGTGGTGCACACAGCGTGTGCGGAACCTCCCCTCCTTCCCCCCATCCTGCAGGCGGGCTACATGATTGCCCAGTCGCTCGGCACGGGCGTGCAGTTCTCAATCCAGCAGATCATCGACTGCTACAACCTGGGCGGCTGCTCGTGGGGCGGCGCCGCAGAGGTGATGAACACCATGACCACCTCGCCGCTGACGCTCGAGATGCTCTACCCGCTCGTCAGCGACTACACCGGGACGCAGGGCGCCTGCCGCAGCAACGTGGTGCAGAGCGCCGAGGGCAGCCGGCAGGTGTTGGAGTACGCGTCCTCCTCGGTGAGGGCTAGGGTTGGTGCTAGGGTTGGGTCAGTTGAGGGCCTACGTGGGAGCGACGGGGCGCGTGGCATCACGTGCTTTGGTGCACACGTTGCACACACTGCCCAGTGCCTGGCTTGTGCTCACGTTTGGCTGCTGCTCCATGGCGGTGCTCTGAATGGCTGCAGGCTGGGTACGACCGGTTTGAGATGCAGAGCGAGTCGACGCTCATCCAGGCCATGCAGCGCAACCCCTTGGTGCACCACTTTGAGGTGGACGTCGCCTTCATGACGTGAGTTGTGCGGCGTGCTCTGGATCTTGACGATCGCACTTCCATGCTCAACTCACGAGCAGCCCAGATTTGCACGAGCCTGGTGCATCCTCATCCTGGATGCTAATGCCACTTCCTGCATGCTAATCAGAAGCGCATAGCCTGGGTCCTGCTGCTCACATGCGCCGTGTGCTCTGGGATGGTGGCGGACGCTGTGCAGGTATGCCGGCGGCATCTACACAGCGGGCAGCTGCACGGGCACCAATCTCAACCACGCCCTGACCAGCTACGGCTTCAACCTGAACGACAACAGCTGGACGGTGAGCTGCGTTGTGCATATCACTCGCAACTTGCGCTGCACATGCGCGCGCGCCTAGCGGGCAGGCACGGGGCTGTTGGTCAGTACAGGAGCCTGGATTTCCGCGCTGGTGTCTCTAACGACGTGTGTGCGGTGGTGGTCCCAACTGCTTGTGGCCGCAGTTCAAGAACTCCTGGGGCCCCAACTGTGAGTAGTCGGAGGTGTCTGGTAGCAGCTGTCTGCAAAGAAAAAAAAATACGCTCCGCCCCGCACCGCCCGTCTGTCTCACCAAGCACGCGTTGCTAACGATGCCTGCACGTACATACCCTGCTCTTGCAGGGGGCGAGGGTGGCTACGTGCGCATCAAGATGATTGGTGGGACAGGGACCTGCGGTCTTTACAAGTGGTGAGGGCTCCGGGAGTGCCCAATGGGGCGAAATTGCTAAGGGGCAGATTAGGGTTAGGCTAACCCTACCCCCGCCACTCCTGTGGCTGACCCTATCCACCTTCACTCAAACCAGACTTTGGCCTGCCCCTGCACATTGCCTTGTGCAGGTGTGTCAGGCCCTCCATGACCTTTGTGCAATCGCTCTCCGCCTCGGCCACCACGGCAGCTGCCAACATCGTGGATAAGGTCATGAGCAGCCAGAAGCCCAAGGGCAGGAGGTAAGACGAGCTTGCGCTAGACCTGGTGCCCTACATGTGTCGAGCTGTCTGCCCATTCCCGTCACCATTCCAGAAAGTGGGCTGCACGTCGCGATGCTATGGGATGGAATCGGCAGTGCTGCTGTGGCTGACAGGAACACACGTGGTGCCCACTGCTGTGTCCCGTGCTGCAGGTGAACAATCACCCAACGGATGGCTCCCAAGGATCTGCATGGCAACACTTGCAGCTTCTGTGCACTCCATATGCATGCATCGGTTAACACACGGCACGACACCGACCGGCGCTGCAAACGCGCCCATTCCATGCCCTGACGGCGCCGCACGCGTGCACGCCCCCCACACGTTGCCTTACACATTGATTGCAGCCGCACAGGCACCATTCGTGGCCTTTGCCGGCACTCCAGGGCTTGGGATTGATTCGCCTGCTCCGTGCGGCACCACCATGTTGTGCACAGTCATTTGTTTGTCGTTCACGTGTTCTGCGGACACCTCCAGAAGCTGCCCTGCCTTCCCGCACGTCCTCACAAACATGAGGCGTGTCCCTTCCCTTGCACGCTGCGCTATGGCAGTGTGGTCCCGGAACAGAACTGCTGGCTTCTGTACAGTGCCCGCTTTCAGGGCAAAAGCATACATCACTTGTTGCTGCTTGTTAGCCAGGGCTTGCTCGCTCAGGCGTGGCTTCGGAGTGTGGAGATCGCATGAGGGGCAGGGGTAAGGGAGGAGATTGACAGTCACACCATCGCACGTCCCTTGTTGAAAGGATGATGGTATTGTTTTTGCCATATACGTACGACACCGGATGCCTGCACGCTTCTGCCGTGCTGGGCAGCACTGACCGGGACAAGACATCAGACTAAGCAGGGGGTGACTGCGGATGATGAAGGACACTACACGGCCCAGGCAATGCGCGCGTGTGCAGGGCAGGTGCGAGAGAGAGGCGTGAGGAGAGCGGAGAGTGTGTCATCTTGCCGCTCTTGGAACAGTGTTTTGCAGCACCTGCCTGCTTGTCTGCGATGCCCTTGGTGGCTACAGCGTGCGCCTATGCATTCAAGTAAATACTTTCAGCTGTGCTTCTGCATGCACCTCCTGCACTGCAACGCGGAAAGGAGACAGTACTGGTACCTAACCCAGCCGCTCGCACAACTGCCGCACTCCATCCAATCAGAAAAGTCTACGTGCACAGTGCAGCACCAGCACAGGGCCAAGGAACAGGAAAAGGGAAGCAGCTACAGTCTTGCCTGCCAACCTGCGTCTCTGAATCGGTGCACGCCACCCTCGCCATAGCCTACAAAACAGGGTAATAGGTGCTGCGCATTGCTGCGCACTAGGCTCACTGCTTCAATCAATGCACAGAGACCTATGGACACATGGACGCGGATGGCCGGGGTATGCAGACTGCCGAACACACTTAGCGCCAGCGGGGGCGCTCAGACGTCGTGGTGCGGCGAGACACGTTGGAAAGGCCACTGGTCGCCATGTGCGAGGGGGGCAGCGGCAGCGTCAGCCCTCCGTCGGAGGAACCGTCGTCCGACGCCGCGTCCGTCGCCGCAGCCGCCGCAGGCACCGCGCCAATCTCTTCATCCTCGCCGTGCGCGCCCGGCGCGTCGTCGCCCGGCGCCCTGATGGTGGTGGCCGCGGAGGAGGCCTCGCTGCCGTCTTGGCTCTCGCGCCTGGCACTCTCGATCTCGACCGCCTGCTGCCGCTCGGCCACACGGGGCGTCGCGTCGCTGTCGTGCTCCGTGCTGAGGTGCGTGGGCACCGCGACCGGCGGCGACTCGGGGACGACGCAGACTGCGCCGGCGTCGTGCCCTGCGGCGTGCCGCTCCAGGTCGTCCACGTCGCTCACGTCGCTGCCGCAGTGCAGCAAGGAGGCGGCGCCGGTCGCGACCAGCCTCTCCTCGCTGCTGTTGACGGCGCTCTCCACCTCCTCCTGCGCAGCCAGGAAGCCACACGCAGCCGTTCACAAGTGAGACAACGTAGCCCTTGCGTGTGGTGGTGAGCATGGAGCACATCTCTACCCCTGTGCCTTCCACTCGCCACCTGCTGCAACAACAAACGCTCATCTTGTCAACCACCTCGCACCCCATCACCCCAGCTCCTGCGGCTGACGCACGCCCTCCCTCTCGCAACCATCTCACAACATATCTATCGCACACTGTATCTGCAAGCTTGCCAGACATGGCTGTGCCAGATGTAAAGCTCAGCTCACCACACACACACCAGACCCTCACACCGCCGCACCTGAGAGCTCACCACGATGCCCGCGCCAGGCACCACCACCACGCCGCCACCCGCCACCACCGCTGCCAGCACCGCAGCGCCGTCCACCCCCACGCCATTGGCCGCCGCCCCCGACTGCATCACCATCTCCTGCTCTTGCTCCTCCTCCTGCTGCGCCTCGTGCTCATGGCGCGTGCTCAAACGCATCGTCAGCCGCCCGTTCTGGCTAGCCCGCACCGACCCGCCCATCGCCGCCGCTGCCACCACCCCCGCCACATCCTCCTCACCCGCCTCACTACCCACACCGCTCTCCCCAGCCTCGCTCGCCGAGTTCAAACCACCCAGCCCATGCAGCATGAACATCGAGGGCACAGGCCCGCCCGCCGCACCACCGCCCAGCTCCTCGTCCTCATGCAGCACAACCACCGACGGGGGCATAGCCACGCCGCCCGGTAGGCCGGCCGGCGGCGTCAAGCCCCCAGCCTCTGCGTCCGTCGCGCGCGTGTGGCTGGTGCCGGCCGCAGCACCGCCGTAGACGCTGTGGCCCGCCAGGCTGTGCCCCGACTTGTGCGTGAGAATGGTGATGACGGCGGCTGCTGACGCGCCCACACTGGCGCCACTGGCAGCGGCTGCGGCGGCCGCCGCCGTAGCCACGCCCGGCGCGCCGCTGCCGCCGAGCGCAGCCGCGCTGCCGGAGGAGGGGAGCGTGGGCGCGGCGGGCGGCGTGGCCTTGACGTCGGTGACGGTGGCCAGGAGGAAAGCGCGGCGGCGGCGGCGCATGTAGAGCACCCCAGCGAGGCACGCCGCCATGATGAGCACGGCGCCGACGATGCTGCCGACTAGAATGCCAATGAGAGCACCACCGTCCTTGCTGCTGCTGCTG